>JAQOWM010000555.1:567500-787500 GCA_029041755.1 Resseliella maxima
AAAACAACCGAAAGTCAAACAAATAATTTTCATCAACCGGCCATTCACTTGGAACGTGGAAAATGTTTTCTGAAAATGCTGAGCTGAGCGTGTGTTTGTGTGTGTGTGTATGTCGATGATCGGTCTCATTTGAGTAGTCAATGATGAGATAAATATTTGAACACATTCCGGTCACTCAAAAGGCAATAACATCAAACAAACTACAAGCCACACATTGGTCTTTTCTTCAAATACCATAATATTTATTTCAATTCGTTCGGTGAAGAAAATGCACATTCATTTTACTGTCGTATAGTAAAGCGTCCAGCTTAAAACACATCATACCATTTCCGATGTATAATAAAACTGGCCAGTGTCCAGAGACATACACATGATATTGATTTTAAGTGTTCAAACGATAATTTACAGAAACCAGTCGATTTGCTCAATGTGAGAAAATATATTTACGATAAACTTCACTTTATCAAAACTATTATTGTGTATATTAAATGAAGATGCCGGGTCGAAGTTTGTGTCGAATTTATAGTGTATCGAACTTGATGAATAGCCTTCGAGTCAAGTGTTCTCAAGTAGTTCATATTTTTGTATGTATGCGTGTGTGTATCTGTGTGTGTGCATACGAGTGTGTTTGTGTGTATGTTTGGAGTGGTTAAAATGTTTATTGACATTTTATTAGGCAGTATTTGCTCTTGATGTTTACTGTTGAACAACGAAAAAAAAAAAAACAAAAAAATATTTTCCTCGTGTGTCGATACAAAACTGTATTTGTAAATGGACAAAAAACGATTTGACATTCAATATTTGTGTTTAATTTTACTGCGGGGAGAATTTTGACAAAGTTTTCTCAATAAACTTTTCTCTCTCTTTTTCTTTCTTTCTCTCTCTCTTTCTCTCTTTTTCTCTCTCTCACTCTCTTTCTCTCTCTCTCTTTCTCTCTTTCTCTCTCTCTCTCTCTCTCTCTCTCTCTCTCTCTCTCTCTCTCTCTCTCTCTCTCTCTCTCTCTCTCTCTCTCTCTCTTTCTCTCTTTCTTTCACTTCACATTTTGCCAACAAAAACATGAAGTTTCTTATTTTCATCGATATTATTGTAAAAAATCAATCATGGACATTAAGTGAATTGTGATTGAGGCCAGACGCAACCAATTGCTTCTTCATTTCATTGATAAATGCATTCACACCTGACAAATAACAATGATTCTACTTCTTCAATTTTATTCTTCAGCGAATACAATTCAATGATTAAAATGACATTTCAGTAACCATCTGTTTTTATGGCCGATGTCAGTTTAATATAATTTATCAAATAAATTTATTTCACATCGTATGTTTGTAATATAATGACGATTGCCTTCATAATTCATATGGCTATTTCAATGATGCGCATTTGTGCTTACCACAGGTGAATGGCACGTGTAAATAGAAGCTGTGCACATTTTTTTTTTTTTTTTATCAACACCTTCATTCAATCATTTCGCTCGGAAAAAAAAAGAACGTTAACGCTCGCAAAAGGGATTAAAAACATTCCAATGCGGCCAATTTGCAAGCGGTGATTGACTTTGTTGAGCGACGACTTCTTTTTGTCATTTGTAAATTGTAAATATTTTCTGCTTTATATTCTTTTTCTTGTTCTTGTTCTTGTTCTTTGATGAATTATTCACTGAGTTGAGTTTACTTATACATTGTGTACGATAATTGCTTTGCCTTTGCGGCAGGATTTTTTTTTTTCGTTTTTTTTTTTTAGGTGTAAATGTTGACAAAACAGAATAGAGCAACAGAAAACCTGCTTGAAAACAATGACTTTTATTTAATTAAAGAACAATGCATTCAGTCTATCGCTACTAACAAGAGTTAATCCATCGTGCTTCGTATGACACTGTGTAACTGACGCAATCACAGCAGACAACTGCTTAAAAAGTAAATTACAACTTGGTCGATGTAAAAATAGAATTAAAAAAATAAAAAAAAAAATAAATGCTCAAAAATGAAAAAGAAGAGAAAATGATGATATTTTTAGATGAATTTATATGATTTACGTCACTCAATTAATTCATCGCAAATGTTGAATGCACAACATTTTTTTGATCAGTTTATAATTCGAGATAATACCTGAAAATGACGAAATTGACACTGTTGAATGAACGATTTTTCATGATGATGTTTCATATTTGTGCGAAATAGCCTCAAACAAAAAAATAGCGTCAGCTGTTAGAGTGCTGAATGGTACTTCATTGAAAATATCAATTTGGGAAGAGTTGTTCAAAAAATGAAGAAAAATCACAACTTTATTGACTTTCTGTCATGGCGTTGATAAAATTCAGTTAAAACAAACCAGAGTCATAAATAATAATTTAATTGAACAGCTGAAGAATGAGGTAAAAGTTATCATTCGATATGACCATTGACTTAATTTTTAAATAGAATTATAACAATGGTGAACCATTTTCAGTAATAGCACCCAAAGTACTCATGTCAAACCTTATTTGTACTATGTTTTGTTTGGAACTATATTCGAAACTAATGACGTTATTGGTACTGATAATTATATTGAGAATGTTTGATAATTATTTTTTTTTTTTTTTTTTTTTGTACTTTTTTTTTCAAAGAATTACACTTCAAATGAAGGCGTCAATGAGTTTTCAATAAAATAATCTTTTAGACGAAAGAATGAAGTATACTTTCAACAACAAAAAAGCCCAAACAAAACAAATTGTGACAAAAAAAAATAAATGTAAACAATTAAATGTTCACATGATATTCACGTGAATTTTTGCTTTAAACTACTTGAGCAAAGAATCAATCTATTTTTGATCGCAATTTGATTATCATATGTTATATCTAACTAGAAAATCTCAAAATTCCGCAATTGTTATCAAATGAAATGATGAACAGGGCCATGAAATGAACAACAACAATAACAAGTATTTAGACATAAGCAAATGACAAAAAAAATCGTCACAAATCTGGTGGAAAGTAGAATAAACATTATATTTGGGTATGATTTTGTTGACAAGAACAGAAAATGGCTTTCACTTAAGAGTTTTATTTTTTTCGAGGTGTTGGATAAATTATTGTGCGTTTTTTGCGATGAAGATTATAATTTGAAATACAATAAGATATAAAATATGTAAAATCAGATAAAACTGTACAAATATCCATTTCAAGTATCGCGCGTGGCTATTGTTTACATTTTGTGAAAGAAAAATCTTTTATTTCACTTTCGACCAGATTTATTTCAATTAATACAATGTTCAGTATTGAGAATTTCAATTTAAGATGAAGACAATTTGAGCTAATCAAATTAATGAACCATCGAGTTCAGCAATGTTGTTGTTTTTGAGTTCAGCAATAATGAATTTTATTTTTTACACAATTCACTTACATTTCAATAGATAAAGAAATTGAAAGTGTGTTATTGAAGACAAATAAAGCAGTAGAAAAATTCTCGTCTAAGAGAAACTGTGAAATTAAATTAAATTTCTTATTGATTTCTTTATAACTTTACATATTATATATGAAAAAGGTGATATGACGACGTTTATACCCAATATATTTTTATACTTGCCCAAGCACTGAGCCTTTCCATAAATTTTGTTGTTGTATTTGATTAGTTCGAACTCTCTCTCTCTCGCTCTCTCTCTCTCTTCTCTCTCTCTCTCTCTCTCTTTCACAATGCAAATGCAATGCGCTTGAGTTTGTCTATTGTGGAGTGAAGGTTCAGTGCTCGACTTGCCTATTTCTATACTTCCTTAATGGGTCTGCTGGAGAATCTGTAACAATTCAAACAATATGCTTTGGCATGTTCAATTATTATTATATAGAGCTGAAAAACTAATTCGATGGAACAAACTACCTACGTTGTAAAAACCTTTCCATGTGGTGAATAATTCATCGTAATCGTCAGCGTTTTGCCGAAATTTTGGATTTAGCAAAATGTATAAATTTTGCCAAATTGTAAATTATGCATACACACCAAACGAATTTTAAGTCAAAATGTAGGCGGTATTTATATTATTGCTACAAAATCCCTCTAATAGAAAACCACTTTTCTGAAACTCTAAAATAACACCGGAAATTAACATAATCGTATCTTGAAAATCATCGATTTATTTTTAAACACATTCAATTGATTTGAATAATTCAACTTATTTATAATCGAAATAAAGTGTCTTAACCAATTGCTTTTTGCACTGACTTGTGACAATCGACGACGTACATTTTTTTTGCAATTACTGCAATAATATAATCAATGATAAAAGGCCCATAAATCCAGTTTGATACATGTCATAAGATGCATTCATGTTCACAGTCATGCATTAGTTTGCTTGTCGGTTTATTTTATTGTATTAAATGTGAACACTGACTTGATATCACCGATGGTGGGAGACTTGTTTTAAGTGGTTTGTTTATCAAATGGAATCGATTATCTATTTTTAACATTAATCTGAAATATTGAACAATCTTTGTTTGTGATGCCATAAAGGCATATGAATATTACAAAGATAAAACCAGACGTTTTTTTTTTTTTCTTTCATTCAAAATGTAAGTGAACATTTCGTTTTGAAATAATGATGTAAAGAAATGTATTTCTTTAATCAAATGTTCAAAGAAATATGAAATCTGCCAATTTATTTCAAATTTGTTGATTACTTCTTTATCTCAAAATCACATACTATAAATAAAATAAGGTCAAGAGTTTGTATGCATATTGTTTTATTCACAAAAACTCGATCAAAAACACAATGAAAATATATTTTAATCTATAGATTCATTTTGTTTCCGATCAATATTATCGCTCTTCCGTATAATGAAGCTAACTTAACAGTCAGTTAAACAATGGAAAATATCGGTAAATTATGATGATTGGCCAATTTTCAAAAATGGTACCATCGAATGTTATGAATTTAAAAAAAAAAAAAAAAAAATAAATGATTTATCGATATCTTCAAGGAGTTTAATCGGTTGCAAACAAAAAAAAAAGTTCAATGAATAACAAAAAGGTTCACACGTAGTCATCAAAAGAGTCTACTTGAAAACTCAATAAAATCAAAATATCAAGATAATTTTGAAATGAAGCAATTTTTGTTTATTAATCCAATTTAAAATGACTGATTAAAATGTAAAATGTGAAATAAATAAAGTGTAAAATGCAAAGATATAGCCGAAGATAGTAAGCTTGTGTAAGTCATTAGTGTATGTTGTCAAAGTAATTTAGCATTTGCAAGATTTTTTTGAATTTTTTGATTTACAGCATTTTGAGCTAGACCGTTTGCTTGATCGCTTAGTGCGATTTGATTTTTTGCATTTACGAGTTTTGCATGATGACGACGATGATGATGAGGATGAAGAACGGCGTTTGCAAGTAGATGAACGTTTGCACGGTGCTGATGTGGTACGGCAACTAGATGCTGTTGTAGTGCAATAGCTCGATGCCTTTGTAGTGCAAGTTCTTCTCGATGCGCAATTAGAACTTGAAGCACTTGTGCAACTCTTTTTTGCTTCTGGTTCTGGATCTGGCTCAGCAAAAACGGTTGAAATGGCCTATTATTCATTACAAAAAAATTGATTATTTTACGAAATCTTTTTCTCAATCGAAAAAAAAAAAACATTTTTTTTTCCTCTTACAATCAAGCCAAAAAGTACGATAAATGCAAATGTTAATTTCATTTTGTTTTAATTAGATTACAATTGAAACTGATGCTTTTCCATAGATTTTGGCAACTATTTATAGTAAAATTATCATCAGATTTTTGATAAATATGATAAATTATCTTAAACTTTATACAAATATAGTTTCAATGTTATCAAAGAAAAATGATGTCAACTATTCGTCAGATGAATTGTTTTCAGAAAACAAAAGATAAAAACAAAGGATTTTTAAAACATATTTCAATTACAATGCTCACAACTATCTTTTTTATTAACCCCAATATTGAATCTCAATCTCAATAAAAGTGTGTTTTTTTCAATTTTTTTTTTTTCTTCTCTTGAAAAATGGGAATTTCACAAAGAAAAAAAAAAGAAAAAAAAAAGAAAAAAAAAAAGAAAAAAAAGGAAAAAAAAAAGAGAAAAAAAAAAGAAAACATTCACGATAACAATGTCTGCAAGAGAGAAACCAAAATGCGTATTGAAAATTAATCGGACATGACATTTCAAGTATTTGCACTTCATTTACAGTTCCTTCGTAGCCGCTTATACCGATTGTAAAGTACAATTGAAATTATCAAATTTCATTATCGCGGATAAAATTGCTGAGAGATTTTTTTTTTTTTTTTTTTTTTTAAATCAACATGACTTTGCAAACAGCAAATATCAAGAATGATTCACGTGATATTTCTGCTACGTTTGATTCGGCTGATTTTTGTTTTATCAGTGATGAATGAAAAAAAAATTTCGTACAATGTTTGTCAATTATTTAGGTATTACTGCGCAACAAAAAAAAAAACAAGGAAGAAACAAAAAAAAAAAAACAAAAAAAAAAACAGAAAAAAACTTGGAAACATGGAAACCTCATATACATCTTTAAATTGTCTGAGAATATAAAAATGTGTATGACTAAAATCATTTCACCAGCAAAAATTTGCTCATCGTGCAATGATCATGCTATGATCAATGACACGGGTTAGAATATATCTGTTTGTTTATTTTTTTTTTTTGTTTGCCAATTTTAAACTCACATGTAGTTACTGCATTAATTTATGTTAATAGATTGGCATGTGATTTCAATTACTATTTTTTATTGCAAAAAAGCACGAGACAAGAAGTCGTTTGCTTTTTATTAGCAAGTTTTTTTTTTTTTTTTGGTTTTCTACATCAAATGCCCATTAATATGAAATGAAAGACAATGATTTAGTATTTATCGATATGAATAAGACTTTTTCATGCATTATAAATGGATATTTAATATTTCTAAAAGTGCTAAGAGCTATATTATTAACAAATCAAAGATGAAACAAAAAGAAAAAAAAAAAAACGATTCTAATTTTTCATGGTTAATTTGTTTTTATTGGACTAGTTTACGGTTACAATAGGTAATGAACAAAAAAAAAAAAAAAGAAAAAAAAAAACAAGAAAAAAGAAAACGATTTATATTCATTCAAGATTTTTGTTCTCAACATGTGAATTGGAGATTCAATGAAAAACGTTCATATGATTCAAAAGTCTTCTACGTCTTCGGCATATTTTGCATTCACAGTCGCCTGGTTCATAAATTAAAATTTCACTTGTATCGCAAGTTTTCACATGCAATGCATAAGTCATTCTATGAGAATTATATGAAACAGTCGAAAGTATGTATGACATATAAATTGGTGGTGCGCAATTCAAATTCGATCGCTTATGGAAGTGCGCTTATGGAAGTGCTCTAAGTCAAATGATATATTTAAAATGATTTAACTTCGATACAAATTAATTGAACCATCAACAAGCCTGGGGCAGTGTGTGGTTTTAATTCAGCATATGCAATTAAGTGGCTCTGTAATTGAATGAAACCAGTTTAATTATTTTGCCCGCAAACATGACTCATCAATTTAACAGCCGAAATACAGTATAATAAGAACTAAAATAAATTTCATTTTGTATTATTTGTCTTTTTCTTCAAAATCTAAATTTGGAAGATTCATCACTCTTTTCTAGCTTTTAATTTAAAACATTTAACTGTGAGAATGAAATAAATTTCGTTTCATATTTATGGACAATACTTATATATAATGTAGACAAATGATGTATTAGTGAATACACGTTGTAAAATATTGAAGTTATCTGGTACATTTCTTCATTTTGCTCAATTAATCGTAACAAAAGAGCGTGAAATAAATAAAAATGAGAATAAAATTCAATAAAATATGGACATGCACATATATTTCGAATTAATATTGCTGATCTCATTTCACAAGTGTTAATACAATCGGTCACTTTTTATAAACAATTAAAACAAAAGAAACATTATAGATTATAGAATGGTCGTATTTTACCTATTTTCCATACATCAATCGATTCCAAAATAATCGAACAAATAAAATCGTTTGATATCAATTGAATTTCTTTTTTCTTTTTTGTGAAACTGAATAAAGTGATTCTTCAAATTTTGATTAAAAAGACATAGATTTATGCATTTTTGAAGTAAATGTTTATTTTGGCCATTCAGAAAGTATAAATAATGTTCGAAGATTTAATAAAAAGAGAAGCTTTCAAAAATACATTTATCAGCAGCATTTGGATGATGACGATGATGATTTGCATCGACGTGAGCTTGAACCGCCTGTAATCATACGAAAATAAATGCAATGAAAATATAATTTAAGCAAGATAATTGTAAAAGAAACGTAGATTACATGAGCTTGAGCTTGAACGTTTGCAACGTGAAGATGATGAACCACTTGAACCGCAGCATTTTGATGAAGATGATGATGATCCACATGAGCCACTTGAACTACCTGAACTGCTGCATTTTGCTGGTTTTAAAAGTTATGAAGAGAAAAAAAAAACACTTGAAAAGCTTCCTTTTTTGTCTTTATTACACATTGAGTTACCTGGGTCAGCAAGGGCTTCTGGTTCAGCCAGGGCTTCTGGTTCAGCGGCCGGGTAAGCAACTGAGATGGCCTAAAATCAATTGAATATTATTTGTTAATATTTATGACAAGTCAAAATAAATCGTTGTTTTTAATTGATTGTTTCTTACAACCAAAGCGAAGAGAGCGACAAAAACCAAAGTGAATTTCATTTTTCGATAGAATTTTTTTTGATAATTTTACAATTGAAATTGTATGAGTTGTCAAACGTTGACTGATGCTAAAAGTTTGAATTTTTCGATTATTTATACAAAAAAAATTTCGTCGAATTATTACTACAAACTATCGAAAATAGGGTCATTTTTATTCATAGCCATTTCATGGCGAAATTTTCAATGAAATTATCTCTTGAATGAAAAGATTTTTTTAACAATAAATCATATTTAACTTTCATTATAAATGATATTGAAAGAGTTTATAATAAAAAACTAAATCGATAAATGGCTTATTTGTTTTGTAAACAATATTAATTAAACTATTTCTTTGTTTAATGCACCTAAATGATATTGATCTAATTATCAACAGAAGAACAGTTTGTTTGTTCTTGCTTTTGTGCAAAATCGTCCATACATCTAAAACAAGTACAGGTTTTTCTTCGAAACATATATGTTTTTTTTTTCTTTATTGTCTCATTTTGTTCGGTACAATCAGAGCTGCGAATTCAAATCATTTTCAAGTTTTCGCATCTCCATTAATGTTAATGAAAGTTTACTTACTCATGAATACAACGTGTACATAGATCAAGGATTTCAACTTCTCTTGATGATAAAATCTTCATTTAAATTTTAAAAAATTCTAAAATTCATAGTGAAACTCACTATTTCGGAATCAAAACCATTCAAAAACAAAACAAAGTCATACGGTCAAGCAAAAAAAAAAATTGTCAATTGTTATCACACAAATGATGTATTACGAATGTTTGCATTCTTTCAGTTTTAACACCTTTGACTTCATTTAAGTCTGGTTAAAGTTATTGAAGTATAACTCACTGTTAAGAGTACATTTTCAATAAATGAAATGAGTTTTCTGCTATATCGAAATAAATATTTATTCTGGCCGTTTTAAACAATGAAATAAATTAATTTAAATAGTCAATTTGTCTGTTAATCAAGTGTTTGAAAGATCTTTTCAGCAGCAGCATTTGGATGATGAAGATCTGCATCGGCGAGAACTTGATCCACCTGTGAGCATTGAGAAAAAAAGTTCAAATGAAAGAGAAATGCAAATTGAAAGATTAAATATTAACATACATGAGCTTGAGCCTGAGCTTGAGCAAGAACGTCTGCAACGTGAAGAAGAACCACTTGAACATGAACATGATCCACCTGAAGATGATCCACTTGAGCCACATGAACTGCAGCATCTTGCTGGTGCTAAATATTAATGAAAAAAAAAAAAACGATAAAAGGCATTTCTTAATTAGATTGAGTGTGATTTACCTGGTTCAGCAACAGCTTCTGGTTCTGGTTCAGCATTTGGTTCTGGTTCTGGGTAAGCAACCGAAAGAGCCTGAAATCAATCAAATTGCGATGAATTTACAAAATAAATGATGAAAACACTTGTTAAATCCCAACTTACGATCAAAGCGAAGAAGGCGACGAAAACCAAAGTGAATTTCATTTTGATAAGATTTTTGTAAATTTTACAATTGCAATTGTAAGAGTTGTCAAACGTTGACTGATACTGATCGATAAAAATTCTCGTCTATTTATACCAATGACATTTTGACAATTTCCATTAAATAGAGATGAATTGAATGCAATTAGAGAAGAAAACTGAGAACAATGCATTTCTTTTTATATTTTTTTTTTCTTTTAATGAATGGTTTTCTAAAGAATTTATTTTATTGAATAAAAACCTTTCATCAAATGATTTTCTATATCCATTCGACTTTGATCTGATTTAAAATTTTCATACACAGAAATTGCAGATCATTTATTTGTGATTTTGTGCAAAAATCTTCTCAAATTTTGATTTGAACAATGAATTGTTATAAGAAGTGAAATTTTGCGATTATCAATTTATATGTAACATCTGTTCTTAGTTAATTGTGCAATATTTCTTTTCAATATTCATATTCTATTAAAATAAAATGATTTTGTTGTGGTTTTGTATGATATTTTCTGTTTTGAAATCAAAATGATTCATTACAGAATGAGGTAATTAGATCACTTATTTCCGTTTGTATGATGATTTTTTTTAAAGAAGTCAAATTACTGATGTTTTATTCTAGGGGGAAATGACTCTTGCAAATCTTTTCAAAATTGTAGAGAAATCGAAGCACTTTCACGAATCTTACGAGTCTTACGAATCTTCATTTACATGTGAAGTTGACAAAGAGATTTGCAAACAAATTGGGATTCGCTGCGAGTCATTTCCCCCTAGGTTTTATTGTACTGATGCCATTTGTTTGCTTTTCGCTCAATTTTATTTGAGTCATTCAAGTATAATTTATCGTTTTTTAAATTGGTTATTACTGAGTCAGACATGAATCTAACTAAAAGTTAAGAGTGATGAATCCCCAGAGTAATTTGACAGCGAATATTCCAACATTTGGTTTAAAATGTCATATTTCCAACGAAAATTGTAAAGTTTACAGCTATGTTTGGAATACTGTACAAGGCAGATTTTTTTGCATTAATACCAATGCATTTGCGTATTTGGTTGTAAATGTGACATTTCGATTGCGCGATCAAGCAAGTTGGTATTAGAGCAAACAAATCTGTCGTGTGTAATACCAAGCATTGTTGGAAAAGTTACAATTTTCGTTGGAATTAATATGAACCACACGTAGGGTTGTTCAAATGACAGATACATTCCTGTGGGTGTACATTTCGGATGATACAATTCAATGAGTTAGTTATCAAAAGAATAAATTTTAATCAAGATTTGATGATTTTCATAGAATATTTTAAATTGGAATCTTTTATTTTACCATTTCAATAATATTGTCAATAATATTATTGAAACATATGTTTCGAAAACAATAAGATATGTTTCATTCATCAAAACACATTTGATTTTCAGGTTAATTTACGTTTTTGGTAGTTACAAAGTTACAATTATTTGAATGAAATCCTCCAGGTTTGCATTCATTTTTTTCCATGAGAAATTCTAACGAAAATGTCCTATTAAGGAATATGTATTTTTTCATTTTTCATTTTTCATTATTGATTTACGTTCACAAAATTTGGTCAGTTCAAGTTCATTCTAGTTTAATTGAATTATTTGATTAATGAACATGAGCAATGAATCGACAACAAAAATGCGATGTATTTTCGAAATTTTTCATCCCAATATATTTGCAAAAAAGAAAGAGAAAATCCGTTGCAATGTGGAGTTCATGTGAGCGGTAAATTTATAAATTTATATATATTTATAAATAGGTCATAGTTTTGTGTAAGTAATGCATACATTACTTGGTATCTTTATGTAATCGTGCGCCATTAGAAATTGAAGAAGAACAATCGATAATCATTTTCATAAAAAAGACAGAGTTTTTCTTTTGTTAATATATTGAAATAAATATTTATTTTGGCCATTTCAAAGAATAAATAAAGTACAAAGATTCAAGTCATTTGGAAAATAAAATTTGTTTAACTATATAATTAGCAGCAGCATTTGGATGATGAAGATCTGCATCGGCGAGAACTTGATCCACCTGTGATCATTGAGAAAAAAAGTTCAAATGAAAGAGAAACGCAAATTGAAAGATTAAATATTAACATACATGAGCTTGAGCCTGAGCTTGAGCAAGAACGTCTGCAACGTGAAGAAGAACCACTTGAACATGAACATGATCCACCTGAAGATGATCCACATGAGCCACCTGAACTGCAGCATCTTGCTGGTGCTAAATATTAATGAAAAAAAAAAACGATAAAAGGCATTTCTTAATTAGATTGGGTGTAATTTACCTGGTTCAGCAACAGCTTTTGGTTCTGGTTCAGCATTTGGTTCTGGTTCTGGGTAAGCAACCGAGAGAGCCTGAAATCAATCAAATTGCCATGAATTTACAAAATAAATGATGAAAACACTTGTTAAATCCCAACTTACGACCAAAGCGAAGAAGGCGACGAAAACCAAAGTGAATTTCATTTTGAAAAGATTTTTGTAAATTTTACAATTGCAATTGTAAGAGTTGTCAAACGTTGACTGATACTGATCGATAAAAAATCACGTCTATTTATACTGAAATTTTATTGAATTCATTTCCATATAAATCGATTGAATGTAATTCATTGAAATTATTACTCAAAGCAGAGCATCGAAAACAATGCATTGTTTATATTTGTTTCAATGAATGACATTCTAAAGGGACTAAATATTCATTATCTGTTTTAATGAATTAAAGAAAATCTTTTTTTTTCTTGAAAAAACAAAACCATTATCCACTTGAAATCAAATCTTGATTTTGACCTGATTAAGAATTATTATTACATTTAAAAAGCATGGATTATTTGCAATTCGTGCAAAAAAAAATTGTTACTTTGAGAAATAAAAGAGTATGCAAATGTATGAACTTTTGCTAATGTGTGTAACATCTGTTACGAATTTCGCGATAAATATTTCAATATCTCAATTTTATTTGAAATGAAATCCTTTTGTTTATGAAATTTTCTATTTTTAAAATGAAATTGTTCAAATATTTAATGAATATGAGATATTCATGATATATAGCGGCATATTCAATTATGTACGTGAATCATAAAAAATGTGTCTTTGTGTATAAATGTTTATCCTGGACCTTTCATATGATTGCAAACATGTTAGTAGCATAATTTGCGTTTATAAAAATATAAATGAAGAATTTCATAAATTTAGTGATTTCGTTAACTGTCAAGTTGAAGTGTCATAGGGTAAATCCCAATCACGAATTGATTATTTCCATTGAACAAATCAATTCAGATTCTTTGAAGTTAAATTTCAGTAATGTTTCGGGATTTCCAGATTATTCCAGATTATTAGGTTTATTATTAATATTAGGCATGCCAAGTTGTTTAATGAATTGTTTCTATTTCCACACAAAGAGATATTCTTTGAAAAAAAAACAGTCCATTTGATAAATTTGTTGAGTTTTAAATTTTAAGATTGATTATTTCAGTTAATTCATTTTTATTAATTAATGAGTGAGATGTATATAAGAAGAAGAAAGAAGAAAAAAAGGCGACAATGAAAAAGAAGCCATAAAAATAGAAAAAGTCTGATATGCACTTTTCCAAATGTACGTTTGATTATTATGCTTAGCGCTGTATAGCAATGTGTTTATGTAATCTTCGACTTAGTAATATGTTTAAATGTACTTATATAGACAAAAAAAAAATTAGAATAAAGCCACTGAAATATAATAATGGTGTGAAAGAAGAGAAAATATTATAGAAAAAAAATGGATCATTTTATTTGGAAATAATTTATTTATTAGTACCTTATGTAAGACAATTCGAAGTTATTCTAATTCCCTTTAGAGTATAAATTTGAAAACCAATAAAAAAAACTTCGTTAAACAATTTTTCATTTTCATTTAAAAGACAGAGTTGATTGCGTTTTTGAAATAAAATTTTTTTGGATTTTAAAAATAAAGAAAGGAAAGTATTGGAGAAAAAAGAGTTTTATTATTTTAGAGAGCATTTGAGAGAAGATGGCGAGAACCTCCATGTAATTTAAAAAAAAACCAAGTTAAAGAAAAACATAAAGCGAAAATGTGAAAATTTAATAAGAAATGAAGCTTGCAACGTGTGTTGAAACTACATGTTTTTGTATGTTGGTAAGAGCTACTGAATAAGCATTTTGAGGTTTAAATATGAAAAAGAAAAAAAAATGAATTTTAATTTTAGATGAGTGTAACTTATGGTTGAGAATAGCTTTTGGTTAGGTTTGGTTTGGTTCTGGTTTTGGAGGAAGGCTAAAAAGAAAAATAAGACCCAAAAGCAAGGGCGAGAACAAAGTGAATTTTTAAAAATTTTTTTTAGAGTAAAGATGAATAATATTTTTTTAGAAGATTAAAAGCATATATTTTTAAAAAAACAAAAAAAAAATAAAAAAAGAGCAAACAAATGCAACTGCTAATGTCATATATTGATATAATATCTCGTAATATTTTTACGAAATTTTTTTAAAAAAAAAAACCTTTTAAAAGAAAACCTTTCTTCTATTGTATTGTTCTATTTTTAGAAAATTTCGGTTTTTACGTATAGGTGTACTATGCAAGATGGCATTGGTCTTTTTATAATTTTAATTGGAGTGTATCATAATCAACATTATATATTTTATTATTGTTTTTTTTTTAAAGAAAACATATTTTTTCACAGAAAAATAAAAATAAAAAGTAACTTGAATTTATTTAAGATGACAAACTAAATTATTTTTTTAAATTTTGTTAAAGATTTTCATTAATTGATCCAAAATTACATTAAATTTTTTTTTTTGTTAGAGTTACTGAAATTATATTATATATTCAATAAAATTTTTGTTTTGCAATTATTTTAAAACGAGGAATTCTTTCAAAAAAATATCAATAAAGAAATAAAAAGTCAAGTTCTTTATTCATTTATAATTAAAAAAATATTAGTTCACATTCCAATTGATCCAGTTTTGAAAAAAACATTTAAATTAAGCAGAAAAACAATATATTTGTCAAAAAGCGAAAAAGGTGTGAATATTATGGATATTTTGAATTTGTCTCATATTCAAAAGCTAATAAAAAGGTTTTTTTCGAAATCCCAGTATCAAGGAAAGTTGACGTTAGTTTCTCTATTAAGACTGAATTCTTCTAGACAACAGCTAAGGATAGAGACGATTTGAATATGAAATATCCATTTTTGTTGAGGATATGCGCTTATTAGGCTATATGCGGTAAAGACTCTGGTGGTTCGTTCTGTTGGGGGAATTTTTGTCTCAAAATGTGTAAATGGGAAAATCATAAATAACGAACTATAAATTATCGATTTCATTCAATAAAAATTATTGAATTTTTTTTTTTCGAATTCACTTTATTATTCAAATAAAAATTCGAATTATTCAAGTGCCTTATGATGCTTGATGTTTCAAATGTTAATTGTTAGAAAAAGATCGTTCACAATCACAATTGAATAGTATGCCTTAAAAATGAAGTTTTTTCAAAGCTTAGAAAAACAACAGTTAATCATTTTCATAAAAAAGACAGAGTTTTTCTTTTGTTAATATATTGAAATAAATATTTATTTTGGCCATTTCAAAGAATAAATAAAGTACAAAGATTCAAGTCATTTGGAAAATAAAATTTGTTTAACTATATAATTAGCAGCAGCATTTGGATGATGAAGATCTGCATCGGCGAGAACTTGATCCACCTGTGATCATTGAGAAAAAAAGTTCAAATGAAAGAGAAACGCAAATTGAAAGATTAAATATTAACATACATGAGCTTGAGCCTGAGCTTGAGCAAGAACGTCTGCAACGTGAAGAAGAACCACTTGAACATGAACATGATCCACCTGAAGATGATCCACATGAGCCACCTGAACTGCAGCATCTTGCTGGTGCTAAATATTAATGAAAAAAAAAAAACGATAAAAGGCATTTCTTAATTAGATTGAGTGTAATTTACCTGGTTCAGCAACAGCTTCTGGTTCTGGTTCAGCATTTGGTTCTGGTTCTGGGTAAGCAACCGAGAGAGCCTGAAATCAATCAAATTGCCATGAATTTACAAAATAAATGATGAAAACACTTGTTAAATCCCAACTTACGACCAAAGCAAAGAAGGCGACAAAAACCAAAGTGAATTTCATTTTGAAAAGATTTTTGTAAATTTTACAATTGCAATTGTAAGAGTTGTCAAACGTTGACTGATACTGATCGATAAAAAATCACGTCTATTTATACTGAAATTTTATTGAATTCATTTCCATATAAATCGATTGAATGTAATTCATTGAAATTATTACTCAAAGCAGAGTAATCGAAACAATGAATTGCCCATAGAATTTATTAATAATCAATAACTTTATAAAACAATTTATTATTTGGTTAATACCTTTTGTCACATAACACCAATTCAATAAAAGAACAATAAACTGTGTATTGTGCATCCATTTGATTATCCAAAGAGAAGAAGGCGATGAAATGACCTAATTGTCAATAAAATGGATTATTTGCATTCGTTTATTTTAATTCGCTAAATGATATTAAGTCAATTTTGATTGTTTTGTTCGATAAAAACTCCTTAAGCAGAGTGCTTAGTAATCAATTTAAACCATTTTCTAGAATGAGTACTTTGATGATCAAAATTTGATCATTGATATCCATTTTTATCGATCATTGATTAGGTTCAATTTTTGAACTATTAATTTTTTTTTCGATCATTGATATTATTGGTTAAATTGTCGAACATTAATTTTATCGTTTTGATAGAATTTGTTTGCTTTTTCTGTTTATTTTTGTTGACTCATTCAATATTTGTATCATTTACGATGAGTTGCGTCTTTTTCCACTTATTCTGACATGAGTCATAATTAATTTAAATTTTTATCACCAATTTTTTTCAAATGAATGAAATTCTTTAATTTACTACGCAATTTAAACCAAAACTCTAAACACGCTTGATGAAACATTATTCATGCCATAAAATATGAATGGATTTTTTCAAGAATTCCTAATTAAGTGTAATTTATATGGAGTCAGTAACTTTGCGTTTATTTCCGAGTATTTTGTCATAATATGTGTCACTTTTTTTTTATTAAATTTCCTCCAAAATATTTTTTTTAGTGATTCACAAATAGTGAGCCCAAGTGCTCAGTCAATCCTTTATTTGTAATTGCACACATAAAGGCATATATTAACACTGTGTCATGAATTTTCATCTTATATGAACATAAGTTGGAAAATGAGTTCTTATTTTCTCAGTAAAATTTATATAAAACTTTACATTTGAAATCATGAAGAACAAGCTAAACCATAGAAATATTGCAGATAAATTGTACAATGAAAATGATGATTAAAAAAAACGAGATTCATTCATTTTTGAAGTAAATGTTTATTTTGGCCATTTTAAAGGATAAATAATGTTTGAAGATTTAATAAAAAGAGAAGCTTTCAAAAATATGTTTATTAACAGCATTTGGATGATGACGATGATGATTTGCATCGACGTGAGCTTGAACCGCCTGTAATCATACGAAAATAAATGCAATGAAAATATAATTTAAGCAAGATAATTGTAAAAGAAACGTAGATTACATGAGCTTGAGCTTGAACGTTTGCATTGTGAAGATGATGAACCGCTTGAGCTTGATCGTTTGCAACGTGAAGATGATGAACCGCTTGAGCTTGATCGTTTGCATTGTGAAGATGATGAACCACTTGAACCGCAGCATTTTGATGAAGATGATGATGATCCACATGAGCCACTTGAACTACCTGAACTGCTGCATTTTGCTGGTTTTAAAAGTTATGAAGAGAAAAAAAAAACACTTGAAAAGCTTCCTTTTTTGTCTTTATTACACATTGAGGTACCTGGTTCAGCCAAGGCTTCTGGTTCAGCCAAGGCTTCTGGTTCAGCCAGGGCTTCTGGTTCAGCGGCCGGGTAAGCAACTGAGAAGGCCTAAAATCAATTGAATATTTTTTGTTAATATTTATGACAAGTCAAAATAAATCGTTGTTCTTATTGATTGTTTCTTACAACCAAAGCGAAGGAGAGCGACAAAAACCAAAGTGAATTTCATTTTTCGATAGATTTTTTTTTGATAATTTTACAATTGAAATTGTATGAGTTGTCAAACGTTGACTGATGCTAAAAGTTTGAATTTTTCGATTATTTATACAAAAAAAAATTTCGTCGAATTATTACTACAAACTATCGAAAATGGGGTCATTTTTATTCATAGCCATTTCATGGCGAAATTTTCAATGAAATTATCTCTTAAATGAAAAGATTTTTTTAACAATGAATCGTATTTAACCTTTATTATAAATGATATTGAAAGAGTTTATAATAAAAAACTAAATCGATAAATGGCTCATTTGTTTTGTGTCCATTAGTAACTAAACTATTTGTCTGTTTAATGCACCTAAATGATATTGCTCTCATTATCAATAGAAGAACAGTTTGTTTGTTCATGCTTTTGTCTAAAATTTAAAATAAAATTTATCGAAAACGTCTATATACGTAATACATGTGTAAAATTTTTATTTTAAACTGACGTTCAATAATTCTGATAACAAGATTTCAATAAATTTAATTTATCTGATGATGATTTGCACACTCTGATCAAATGTTGTCAATAAAATTGGCCATAAACATATTTCTGATTTCGATGTTGTAATTTACATAGAGAATTTTGATGTCATCGCCACTGATAATAAAATCGGAGTCAATAAATCGCATATATAGATGTTTTCGTCATCGGTGTGACACGATAGTGTCAGCATTTTTATAGCGCACAATTGCCTCTTCAGATATAATCATTGATATATTTTATCAATCATGTAATTACTGTCATTCAATTGAATTTCACAACATTCACATCGGATTGAGTAAGAATAAATGAAACAAGTTCATTAAATGAAATCAAAACATTGCTTTAAAAGAAAATATAAAATTTCTTTCAATTTCAAATTCAACCTGTTAATGTATGTTTTTCTGATGTTTTTTTTTTATTTCTTTCCGGATGTTATTCACTTCAATTTTATGATAAACAACAGATTCACAACATGAAACATACTAAAAATAGAGCATTAATTTTGTGAATCGCAAAATGTTTCGGAAAAACCTTTCAACAGCATCAATTGATCGAATTCTAAATTTCTACTCAACGCAATTAACTTTAACTCATTTTATGTTATTTATAAAGCTCAATTTGTAATGAATTTCTTCGGTTTAAAGCAGTCAGCTGAGCTGTAGCGTATACGTACCACGCGAACACGTTTTAGTATTTAATTTTTACTCATTTCATTCACATTGATCATACAGATCGCTTGCCGTTGGCTATTGTTATTGTTGTTTGGCTTTCGGTTTCACACATTTTTATCTTCTTCTTCTTCTCCTTCGCACGGTTTGTGCATGGATACGTTGAGCATTTTTCGAGATCGCTGTATATGTTGGTCGCGTCAATTCGATGCTTATTAGTAACAGTTGAATTAAAATTAACTTTAGTTGCGTACGCTGTCTTGCCAAGGTAGCAAGCCAAATAAAAAAAAAAAGTTAAAAGCGATCGTTGCATTGTGAAAGAAAAATCGTGCTCAAACGCGATCTTAAATCCGAATGTTCAACGAGTTAAAGAAACTCTTAAGTGCCCTTTATATTTGAATAAATTATTGTTTGCCGTGTGTATTTTTGTGTATCAAACGAAAAAAAAAAAATAAAATTCAGTTGTTTTTCTCGCATCAAAATACTCGTTTCGTATTTTGCTATCGGAGATTTAAATCTGATCAAAAATAAAAAAAAACTGTTACAAAATAAATACACGATTCTGCATTGAATTGTTATCTCAAAATATCAGTTGGTTCTATGTTTGAAAAAAATAAAAACCAGAAACTTTTTTTTCTCTTAATCTGGATAAAAAAAACTTATTCGGGAAACTCGTGAAATATCAATTGTCACAGTTGATGTGCACCATATAGAGAAAAAAAAAAACGCATTATCGAACCAACAGATTTGGGAAAAACCAACTCGACAAGAACATTCGGTTGAAAAAACATATTGACACGATTCTTTAATTTTGGTTTCAAGTGAACAACATACATTTTTTTTTTTTTTTTTTTGTTTTGTTTTTGTGTACGAAGCAAAGTGTTTTCTGATTAAAATCTAGTTGTGTTATTCTGTAGATTTTTCCGAGTGCATGAAAATCATACAGATTGTACAGCGAAAAAAAAAGAGAGAGAGAGAGAGAGAATTGAACAAAAATATAAAGAAAGAATAAAATTGAATTGCTGGTGAATGGTCGAAGTCGTCGGCGCATGCACTGACTCAAAAATTTATTAATAAAACGCATCAATAACCGGCCACGCAAAAAAAAAAAATAAAATCTCTTTAGCTGCTGCTCGGCTCACATCAACCATCCGTTCATTTCTAGAACCAGTTACAATTTTTGGATCAAGTGTTTTTACGTCGGTTTCGTTCATATTATTTGTTTGGTGTTTCAGTTCTGGATGATAAATTGAAATGTGCTACATTCTAGCTAAATATAGAAGGCGATACAGTTTCGGTAAAAAAAAAAAAAAAAAAAACAGAAAAAATCATTCACATAATTTTGTTGTTGGTTTCATTTTTGGTTGAAATATTTTCACATTTTTGTTTGTGTGTTAATCATAAGCATAATCATTAGCTATTCCATTCAATCATTTTCGTTTGGGATGGATTGATAATTTCATTTTATTTTTGTGATTCTATCATCGGGTTAAAGTGTTAATAGTTTTTTTTTTTTTTTTCAAAACAATCAATTTTCGTAACTAAATTGAATGCGTGTTATCATGATGACATGAAGGGAAAAAATTTCATATTTTTATAATCAATTGAAATCCAACTGGATCAACAATGTTTGCTCTTTTTTGTTCTTCTTCTTCTAAATTCAACAACAATGACCATCATCATTTGCGGAATTCATTTAATTGCTTCGCTTCAACAAGTGATTATTTGTTTTTTTTTTCTTTTTTTTTTCTTTTTTTTTCTTTTTTTTTTCTTTTTTTTTCTTTTTTTTTTCTTTTTTTTTCTTTTTTTTTCTCTCTTTTTTTGTCATTGATAGTGGTCAAAACTATCCCATTTTACAAACTATTTTCTAGTCAATTAAAAGTCCGTTGTGTTTTTTCTATCTCATTCGATTTATAGTCGAGAATTGGATACTCGTGAAAATTATCGTGCGTTGAGTAAATATTTACTAATTTGTCGCGACAACAACGACAAACAACGAAACAAAAAAGAAAAAAAAAAAAAAGAAAAAAACAATAACGTAAAATACCGGTGTGCCGTTTGGTATTTTATTGACACACCCGTTCTGAACACTTCCCCACTTTTGAACACATTTTATTTATTAACTGCGTGAAAAAAAATGTTATTGCAAATTCAGACTGTGCAATATCGATGCAAACATTCAATCGGGCTAACTGCGTGTGTTATTGTGACGGAATTATTCGATTTGTTGTAATGAGATATGGCTTTGTTTTGATTTCATTTCATTTTTTGTTCTTCGTTCATTCAATTTGAACAAGCAGTGTGAACATTTCACGCGCCTACTGTTTGTAAATCTACTATCATTGTCGTGATGGAAATTAACAACTTATGAAGTGTCAATTATATTTATAAACAATTTATATTTGTTTTTTGTTTCCTTCCATTTTTTTTTTTTTTAACTCTAATTCAAAAATGAAAATCGCAATCAATAAATAAAAACGATAACATCAATCATAATCAATCGGCTTTGGCTATTACTTGAAATGAAACAAAAAGGGTGTAAAAATCCAGTTTATTTTATTTTATTTTAAATTGAAATTACCTTGTACGTAACACAATATTGCTGTGACAGTAGTCACTAGTAACCAATGCTAATACATTTGTACAAAAGAAAACTAAATTTATAAATAGTCTGACTGGTTTTTGCCAATTTGCTATTCTCTTACAATTCTTATCTTTCTATTTTCCTGAGAATGGGCCTCATTCATGTGTACAAATGACAAACCTTATCGCTTTATTGTATATCGTTCTTTGTACAAAACGAATAAATAAACATTCTCAGCGAAAAAAAAAAAAAAAAAAAAAAAAAAAAAAACAAAAAAACAAATGAGTAAACGTACAAATACTATTTTGTTCTCGAAAACTGTTGTTTTCGTCTTTCATCATCATACATTTAAATATGTGGCTTATGACATAGACTGATGTTGAACGCATTTATAACAGAGCTTATGAGCATTTTGACTTCAATTTGCTTGCGTTTTATTTCAATTATGAAATTGAAGAAATAACAAAACTATGTTTTTTTTTGTTCAAATTTCAACATAGTTCAGTGCACATATCCGATAGCGGTGTTATATCACGCAAAAAAAGAAAAAAAGAAAAAAAGAAAAAAAAAAAAAGCAAAGAGTCGCATTCATCAATGCGTTGAAATCATGCAATTTTTTTTCTACTGAAATTGATCATTCGTCCCACGAATGCATCGCTGCTCATGCGCTTCTGATTGGTATTCTTGATTTGAAAAGATGCAACGGAACAAAGCATTTACCGTATCGTAGAAAACATTATTCCGATCGTAATTTCTATCGGCACTTGATAATAGATATTAAGTTAAATGTTAGTACAATGATAACATTAGCACAGTATTTATTCTATTCTTTCGATGGAAATGATTTTTACGTGATATAAGAATTGTCTACACCTTGAAATGACGCAAAATAAAAACCAAAGTAATCTGTGCAAACAACTAGCAAATTCGAACTGTATTTCTTGAATGAAGGTTTTATTATTTATTTTCTTCTGTGTGTGTTTTTTTTTCTTCTTTTATTTTGGCAAATACACAGCTTGCGCCTTATAATAAACAAACAAACTGAATTTTCGTAAACATATATATTATGTGAAACGTTGTCTCATGATGCAAACATTAATTTGATTAATGTGAGCACAAGCATGATCCAGAGTTTTGAGAATAGAAAAAAAAAAACTCTTTGAAATCGACATTCTCAAATAGAATTCAACTAACTTCGTGTATACATACGAGTTTCAATTGCATGGCAAAAGAGCGTGATTTTCAAGTCAATGGCCAAATAAATCAGTAAACAACCGTTCTTTTAAATTGTTTAACAGTGTGAGAAATAATACCGCTTAACATAACGTGCAGCAGCAGCACAAAGGTAAACCAAAGTCCGACAATACCAGCTTGCATATTATTTTCAAGGAATCGCTTGATTTTCCGCCAACCAAACTTGGCGCTTACCAATTTGCAATGAAACAATGCAAACCAAATGTATCGTTTTGTATGCAATTTTTCGTTGTTTTGTTTTTTCATTGTCTTTTGAAATGCGTCTGAACCGTATACAATTCTGATGACTTGGAAATGATATGAAATTCATGCCACCAACATTACTCAATTTAATTGTTGTAATTCAAATCAAGTAGATTTTTCCATTTTCGAAACTGAATCGTACTTTGTAATAAATCTCAACAGTGAAATCAAGTTTTCATAGAAATGATAATTCTTCAACGTTAGTAAATATTTTATTGCAATTTTACTGCGACGCTTTGAACATTGATCGCTTGACTACTTAGCAAAATGGAAAACAATAAGATATGCAATTTGATAAATTAACTTTTTTTTTTTTTTTTCTTTTTTCGACGAATGTGAAATAATTATCTCATTGACATTAAAAATATCAACAATCGGTGGCCCATTAGCCAAATGCAAATCCGGAAAAATACTTTCAAAATAATCACACACAACTGAATGATTATGAATGAAACTATTCAAATTGTTTTTGTTGCCGTCACCATGCCTTGAAGTTTCATTAGAAACAAAAGAAAAACGGTATTTCGGTTTATATGATTTTCAAGCTGGTTTGCTACTTTGGCGTTTTTTTTTTTTTTTTTTTTTTCATTTTGACCATTTTTCTTCGTTTTGTCATAGCCAGTGATCATTGGAGACACAACAAATCATTTGTTCCAAAATGTCAAAGTCAGGGTTTCATTTATAAAAATTGTCATCGAAAATGGTTGAGCTTTGCTTAACTCATTATGATTTTCACTTTGTAAAATAAAAAGTGCTGACGGTTCAAAGAGTAATTAAAAAAAAAAAATGAAGCTTTTGAAAATCTATTAGCGAACATAATTATAACGATTTATTCAACCATTTATTCAACATACAAAAAAACATTTACTGCTATGTATTGCGATGTATTGTTCATATAACGATATTTGAATAGATTTAAGAGTGATTTAGATTGTGTACGGCCATTTGGAGCCTTTTGGCAAATATTTCAACTTCATGATCTATGTGCGATTAAAAAAAAATCCCATTCAATTTAAATTAACAAAAAAAAAATGTACATTGATCATATTTCATATATGTGTTATTAACGAGTTCGTTAAATTTATGAACTTAAAGCATTTTTGCGCTAGCCAAATCACGAACCATACAAACGTCTTTACAGTTTAACTTTCTTTGTGATAGTTTTTATTGTCCCACATGAAAATAGAACATGCTTTAGCACGCACATTTATTTTAATTTATGAGTCAGCATCAATGCATTCACGTTGATTCGAAAATAAATTAAACGTCTGACATCTTTTTCAATATCTCTTTCTATATTTTTTTTTCTTTCTTTTCCCTCTCTTTCTGTCTCATCCTCTTTCTCTTTGGTTATCTTCCCCTCCCACCCTCTCTCTCTCTCTCTCTCTCTCTCATCCTCATTCTCTTTCTTCCCTCCCTCTCTCTCCTTTTTCAACTTTCTCTCCCTCATTCTCTCTTCCTCCCTCTCCCAATCTTTCTTTATATTTTTTTTCTATCGCTCCATTTCTTTTGTGGTTCTCATATGGTTAGCGCAGCATTTTATGATTTGGACGATGATATACACCATTGAATTATGAATGGCAAATATACCGTTTTGTAATCATTCTTCTGCAAACTATATTCATTGTCCAGTAATAAATATGTTGAAATGTAATTGGCATTTTCAGCCAGACATGATATTCATGTGAACAAATCAACCAAGAATGAAAATTCAAATCAATTGCCCGTGTCATGATTTACTTAGCGTCAATGAACTAAATAAATAAGCCAACGTTTTGAGATTGAGCAAAAAAAAAAACAAAAAAGAAAAAAAAAAATATTTTTTTTCGTCTGTTGAACTATTCATTTTAATTAAGCAATAGGTTACCCCGATTAATGTGTGAACTTTTTGAACTTCATATGATCATTTTGTTGTTTTTATTGGCTGTAGTAAGCCCACTAAAACGAAATATAGAACGAGTTTTTTTTTCTTTTTTTTCTTTTTTTTTAAAAATGTCATCGTCTGACCATGGCTCTTCGACTATAACATTGATTCAATACAGATTTTCCATGCACTATTTGTGTTTTCTGTCTCTTTTGTTTTTTATTTTTAATTTTAACCGAATATTTTATTCGGCCATGGGGTCCGAAGTTTTGTTGAAATTATTTCCGTTGTTTTAAATAAAGAATAATTTAAATAAAAGCGGCTGCATTTTCAAAAGAAAGTGTTGAAAATGTCAATGACAAAACCGCATGGCTGCACACATTACGGATGAAACGATGAAGCATAAACGAAAAATAGAAAGAAACTCGTGCCGGACAATGAGCTGAGTTCATTGTTTTGCGACACGAAAAATTACATGGTCTATAATTAAATTCGCCGACACGGGCCAGTTCTATTTCCGTTTTATCTAGTTTTTTTTTTTTTCTTTCTAAATCTAAATTTATGATAGTTTGATGCATTGGACTGGATTTTGCACATATATTTTTTTTTTGGTTTGCACATTCTTTCCTACGCTCAATAAAATTTTCCATGTGTAACGTAACAAGAAAGCGAGAAAGAGAGGGAGAAAACCAACAAGTTGAAATACAATGTTGAAACAAAAAAGAAAAAAAAGAAAAAAAAATTCAAGTACAAGTTCGACCAAAGTGGTCGCCACTACATACCAACTTCTTTCTTCAAGTAGAAAACCAGTAACACAATATATTCAAGTTAATACTATGAAGAGACAAGAAAGAAAAAGAAAAAAAAAAAAAACAATAAACCAACGCAGAAAATGAAGCAAAAGTTGTTGGATCGGATGAAAGGAGTGTCATTTTTACAAGCGCATTAAATTGTTTCATATTTTATTTTATGTTTTCAATTAATAATTAAATTGATTATCGCATGTTAAGAGACTATTTCATAACTATGATATTAAAATATTTTATTTCATTTTTCGTGTACAAAATACGGAAGCGCAAGATTTTTTTTTCCACATCGTGCTGACTTTCAAAGCAAAGCGCAATTGTAATTCTCTCTCTCTCTCTCCCTCTCCTTCTCTCCTTCTCTCTTTCTCTTTTTAACTGACGTCTGATCTTTTTAACTGACGTTGAGTGATTGTTATGAGTAGACATGCGCACATTACTTGCTTACCATATTTAATCGGCTATGAGCAAGCATGAAGATCATTGTTTTGTCTTCGTCACTTTAGTTTTTTTTTTTTTTCTTTTTTTTTTTTTGTTTTATTCACTACATTTCCTTTATAAAAACACACATTCAGCATATTGAAGTGCGATGTGCGTTTTGTGTTTTTTTTTTTTTTCATTTTTCTTTGTCTTTTCTTTCCTTCTCTTTCAAACATACATCGAATATTGATGTGATATCATATGTTTTAGTCTAACCTTGATTTTGTAATGAATTATTTGCCGTGGCAAATTGTTTTTGCCGTTGGCAGCTTCCATGCGTTTTGGGTGATTTTTGCTATTCGATCGCATCGAATTAAGCGTATGCAATCGAATGATTGTTGTATTTTTTTTTTTTGTTGCTTCTTCGATGATGCTTCACGGAAGATTTGCCGCAAAATACGATAATCAACACAAAGAAAATCATATACAAATTGTATTTAAATTGAAGTGAAATACAATTCGTATTAAAATTGAAGTGGAAAAAACCTTACCTGATCGATATAACCGGAAGTTGAATAATATTCATGAATAATTGAAAATGATAATTTTCTTCAATTCAATTTTTTTTTTTTTTTTTTATATTCATCTTGCAATGTGTTAAATCATTAATTGTATTTACTTTGATACGTGGTGTGTATTCAAAAGTATTTGACGCTAAAAATAATCCACCCAGTCAAATGTCAGATTGACAAAATTTAGACTAAATTATCAAGAGCGTCATACACATTTTTTTTTTTGTTTTTCGTTCATTCAACATACTTTTTTTTTTATTTCGCGTCAATTGCCAATCAATTATAATTTTTCATCACGTCATCCAAATTTTTCTTGGATCATACCGGATTATACGAATTTGCGTTCCTTAAAAATCGGTGTTTTTTTCCTAAACAAATGTCATAAAATCACTGATTAAACTGTAAAATGTTTTGAATTAACGTTTTTGCATCATTAAAATTCCTTGACTCATCTGTTTCAAAAGGGAGATAGAAACAGAAACTGAAACAGAAACAGAAACAAAAAAAAAAAAAAAACATCTGTGTCTATGAACGGCCATAGCAAATTTTGATTTTCTTTTTAAATCAAATTAACCTCGCGTTGCGGATAAGCATTTGCACCCATGACTTCATATCGATAACACTTCCACATAAAAATCAAATGTGAATTTTAAATTATGTCAATATTGGTATGAGTGCTGGAATTTGAACTTGCATAGCAAAACGGAAAAAAAAAACAAAAAAAAAAACGATGGTATCATTTTGGTAATTGTCATTTAGTTTATGGTGGGAATCAATAAATCAGTATATTCAATAGCGAGCATTGTTTTATTTTGGTAGATTAGTAAGAATTGGATGATTTGAAAAAAACCATATGGTATTTTTGTAGTTTATTAACACAAGACCATTTTCTAACGTGTTCCAATGTCACTAACATTTTTGTCTATAACACAACAACAACAACAAAAAAACGCTTTCATGTGCGACTGAAAGTGTCCATGCCAAAGTTAATCGATTGAATCGAATGATCACTGGATGGGTTAAGAAGAAAACCTCCATTGAAATTTTGGAAAAAAAAAAAAAAAAAAAAATGCGTAGTAGCAATGTTAGTATGTCATTGAATTAAGTTCATTGTGAATAACATATTTTTTAATCGTATTCGAAATCAAGTAGTTGAATCGACATTAATAAATTAATTGGCATCTATCTGTCTTAGATTTATTGTTGAATTGACCATTGTCTTGAACACAAATACTTGATGAATTTTTTTTTTTTTTTTTGTTTTTCTTACATTTTCTTTCTTTTTCCTCTTTAAAGAATGCTAATAGAGATTTTATCACGAAAAACCTCAAAGACCAATTAATTGAACTCAAAGACTTCACACACATACACACACACAAGCACTTATACACATACAGTGTGATAGGCGCACAAAACAGAAACGTTTTTTATTCTTCTTTTTCGCATCTCAGAAAACCAAAGTCGATTAATTACAAAGATATATACGCACACATAGATACTTAAGTTAATAGATAGAAACAAAAGACAAAAAAAGAAAAAAGAAAAAAAAATGGAAGCACCATATGTATCACGTAGAGTATCAATGGACACATTCCATCGGAATTTTTACCAATCGGATGGTAAGTGGCTACACGAATATGCATTGTGATTTGCTTTGTTATAACATTGTTTTTATCTTGCACCGGGAGAGAATGCAATTTTTGATGATGGTGGGTGTTTTAAACTCACACGTTGACCAAAAAAAAAAAAAAAAAAAAATTATAAAAGAACATGCACAGGAAGTGAGCATTTATCGATTCTAACGGAGCTTGGTGTGACTTGTTGAACGTGTGGTATTTTGTGATAATTTTATCGATTATGAAATGTTTTAATAAAATGCTTCATGGATGTTTTTTTTTTTATCTTTTTTTTTACGTTGCTTTGCTTTACACACCAAATGCATTGGGTTGGGCTCTTTTTTTATTTTTTTTTTGTTTGATTCGCTTATTATTGCTCTCGCACACTATCTACGTTTTATTTGATTGTAATGCGCATCAAAATAACGTCAATCATACAGTTGGTTTGATCATACAAACGCATACACATTTAAAATTTTTGAAAAAAACTGCATTGACAAACTGGTTCGGGTGACATTGTCTCGATAATGTCTAATCTACCAATACACATTTGTTGTCGATCGATAGCAACGTTTTTGATCATGCTTGCATATTCAATGGTTTTGATTTGTATATATATATATTTCTTGATGACATTGAATTTGCAAACGAGCATTGTTGTTGTTTTTTCTATTCATATTGATTTTCTATATTAGTCAATCCAAATTATGCCGTACTTCCACATTCGGGGAATAAAACAAATGTTGATTGTAAATTGTTTTTTTTTTTTTTCATTTCAAATTGAAACAAATAAATTCAAATCAGTTTTCAGATTTACGGTGAATGGCCGTTCATGTGGATATTTTCTGAAGAAAATCTGTTCTCTGTTTTTCGTAGAAAATACATTTCTTTCAACAAAAAAAAAAGTCGTATTGTGAACATGGCATTGTATACCAGACTCTTATCAACTTGATATTAGCTGATTATTCAATAAAAAAGAAATAATGTAAACTGTTGTTTAACGAGTAAAGTCAGTTATTTGCAAAGTCGATTGTTCGGTTCGAGACTTTTTTTTTTTCAAACACTTCGAAGAAATCGTATTAAGAACAAATGATGATTCATTGAGACGACAACGTGTCAGTTGTATTAAGATCACACTATGCTAAGATCAACAATTTATTTAATGTTTTGTGCGTGTAATACTTTAATGAATTTGACAGGCAAGCCTTTGCACAATTTATTACATTGTATTACCGCTTAATTGCGTGATTTTTTTTTTCCCTTGTTTTTGCTGTTGTCTACCGACTGTTGGCAAGCTTAGTTACTTAGAGTAGATAGAAACTCCATCGATTATATCTATATGAATTATATGATACGATATGATTTGAATCAAATCATATGCTTGCGGTTTACAATTTAGCGAACTGGATTTGAGAATAACAAAGTCAATTAACCTTCAATAAATTTCACTTTGCAACAAGGAAAGAACATTATAAATGTCAATGAATTCCGTGTTGCTGTGACTTTTTTTTTTTTTCATTTCGATAATATAACCGAATCCAATCTATGTGAGAATCACATGAAAATACAAATAGCAATGTATTGAATACGAATAGCAATGTATTAAATAAGATGTAGATAAATACGAATACACACATACAAACCCAATTTCCGTTGTTCAATCATTTAGCTTTAATTGTTGAATTTTTTTTTTATTGTTGCTTTTAAGTTTCTGAATAAAAAATTTTTTTTTCTTTGCTTGTATTTTTTTTTTTTTGTTCAAAATTAATTCTTTTTCCACATTTGCATTTATAGTAATGACACCCGAAGAAGCGCAGCGAACACAAAAACCTTATCGATATGGTATGATTTTATTGTGTTTTGGAGCGCTGATCAATTGGATTGGCTTAGCTGAAAATTATACAGATCCGTTCCGTTATGCTGGAGTGGCATGCATCATTGGCGGTGCATTCTTAATTTGTACAGCAATGTGCTGTTGGTTACATGTACCAAATCGTAGTGCCGTTGGTGTATCTGAGGTAATTATTATGGTGATTTTTATAGTCATTCACGATTTAACACACATTTAACCACAACGCATATGCGCTTCAATAATTTGTGCAAAAAAAAAAAAACACACACACACGCGTGTAAATATTTCATGCAAATCGAAAAAAAAAAAGAAATGTTATTTAAAAAAAAAAAATCGTCGGATACATACTTCAATGCTGAAAATTCAACCAAATTGAAACAACATTCATAGGAAAAATTTGATGTTCCGAACAAACAGAATCCGTTTCATAAATTTTTTTTTTTTTTTTTTTTGATTAAGTCTTTTTACCTACGGCCCACTATTTGTATGCGTTACAATTTGCAAATATCAGAAAAATATTCCAAAATTGTGTAAATACACTGCGTATAAATTTGATCATTACAACAGTACGGAAAAGTTATATAGTTTACAAGTGTTTGCATTTTTTATGATCAAAAAAAAAAAAACAAAAAAAAAAACTGCATCCTATTTGCCAGATAATTTCCCACAAGCATTTTACATACCGACACAGTTTAAATATTGCTATAAATAAGCGATTGCATTGACATTGATTTACAATTCAAACTATGCAAATGAATCGATTCAAATCGATACAAAAATCAATTAATTAAAAATAGATAGAGTTTTTTGTTGCAATTCCATACATGGGATTAAAAATGGAAATGAGTTTAATTGGTTTTTCAATTACGATTACCGTTATTTTAATTAAGCATAAATATTTTGTGTATTTCCGTCTTTACATGCGATTAACAATTCTTTTTTTTTTTTTTTTGATCACATTAGTAAAATTGGAGCGAAAATTATCAGATTTGAATTAAACAAATTAAATTAGGTCAATTTTTGGTGGAATTTTTGTTCCCCCCTGTTATCAATCCATTTCTATATGATGTTTCTGTAATAAAAATTTCATGTTTGTTCTTTCAAATTTAAAAAAAAATTTCCATTACGATATCAACTAGTTCTCACATGAATGCTTATTTTTGCTTTATTCACATTTTTGAAACCTCAAAATATCATTTTTTGGCAATTCAACATTGGTTTTTCCAAATTCTAACCAAATGTATTCTCGAGAAAAAAAAAACAAATTTTATATTACACATTATAAACGATAGAATCATTTTTGTTTATCAATTTTCGATGAGATCATATGCATTTCGCAAATGTAATGAATAACGTAATGTTTTCGTAGAAATGCTAAAATGTAAATAGATTGAAAATGAATGCGCGCAGCATTTGTGGGCTGTACCAATTTTATGGTTTTATTTGCTAAATTTGCTAAAATTTTGCTTGCTTTGAAACTGTAAACATAATGAATGTCATGAATTTTTTTTTTTTTTGCTATCATCATCAGTCATTGACCAGTAATTCTTTTTACATTTCGTCCATATCAAATCATCATTGAAAATCCAAGCTCAATGAACAAAGTGAGCTCAATGTGAATAATGTCAATGTTTGGATGATAGAGCTAATCAAGTGATTGATTGGTAGTATAAACTGTTTTTTTTTTTTTTTTTTTTTTTTTTTTTTTGGGATTTCATGAAAACCAATTCATCTTTGACGTGATTCGTTGATACGCATTGATTTTTCTTTTTTGTTTTTTTTTCTTTTTTGTTTTTTTCTGTTTTTTGTTGAAAACATTGTAATAAAATGTGCTATTATTAGTGATATGCCAATTGTAAATGGTAAATGTGTGTCTCATTTAATTAATTCGATGTGATATTTTATTATTTACAGACTGACGATAATGATGCCATTCATGTGATATCTGTTGCTGATCCACCAACCGTTGAAAAACCGCCCGAATATGATACAGTTGTAATTTTAGATCCACCATGTTATGATGAAGCTATTAAATTAAATCCAGCCAATTTACTGCAAACCAAATATTATCAAGATATATCATTGCCAAATTATGCCGATTTGGATATTGTTGAAAATATTAACACAATTGGTATTACCAATTCAAATAATGGCCAACAAATTCAGACTAATAATAATAATAATAATCAACAAAATGATGTTATCACAATGCGAAATAATATTAGTAATAGCTTAGGTCAAACAAATGAAAATGTATCAAATAATTGTAATTCATCAACAGTAATCACAATTGAACAAACAGCAGCATCGAATTTATCAAATGAACATAGCATTAGGCAAAAATCGAATGATGCCGATAGTGTGGCTAGTGAATCAAGTGCATTGAGTTAAAAGTCTTTTTCACTTCTTTGATCTAAAATGTATAAATGTTGCAAAGAATTATTAAATTCTTTGTTTCTTGTTAAAGTCATATTATTCTTCTATTTTTGATGTTCTCACTGAAAAAAAAGAAGATGAGACAATTGGCCAATGCTAATTTATCAAATATTTTACAATCGTTGGCATTGTTGTTATGTCTTCCGAACACCAACTCATGTGTATAACATAATTAGCTAAATAATTTGATTGTCTCTTTCAAATACACTAACAAAAAACAAGAAAAAAAAAAACTCAATTACACGAAAATGAGATTTAAATTCGTGCTTGACACAATGCTTCTTTCTTAAAATACAACCGATTCACGGTTTACAAAATCAATTTCGAAAAGTCTGATTGATTTTGAGATTATTCGTTTGTAAGTGAATGAAAAGAAAAAAAAAATAAGTTCGAATTTAGTATTCAGTGTTCATAATTCGGTTAACATCACTGTTTATTCAACAATTTTAATCAAAATTCTTGAGCTGTGGTGTATTTCACAGCAAATAATATTCTATTTTTTTCGACTGGATGAGAATTTGTTTGACCGTTAACAATATTCATTCGAATTGTTTTTTTTTTTTCGACCGTTCCATTTTAGCACAAAATTAACAGTCAGTTAAAATTTACGGCCAAACCTTATATTTCGTATACAATATGGTGAATTTGTCAGTTTGAACTTAATTCGAAAATTGACCATTTTCATGCGAGAAATATATAATTTTAACTTAAAAATAACTTAAAATTTTTAAGTCAAACAAGAGAAAGAAGAAAAAAAACAATTGTGTTACTGTAATTAATTAGAAGAAGAATGGATGCACAGCAAATAAAAAAAAAAAAAAAAGAAAAGAAATTCTAGTCGTAAACAATATTGAATGCAAACGCTTCTCTCATGAGGTGAAACACATGACTGCACATTATGAGTTTATCGACACCTCGCCCATGCTTTTTGTACATAATTAAGATCGAATAATAAAAAGAAAAACAAGAAAACATTGTATTTGATTCACACGTCAAGACTGTACAGTGTGTTCAATTGGTCGCATTGAATGACGAAGAAAAATTTCGTATAAGCAAATCGTTCATCATTTTTTTTTTTTTTTTTTTTTTTTCGTTTTTCTGATTTTTTTTTTCGACGAATGCATGGACACTAGAAAGTGTGGAGAAAATATTATGCACGGTCAATAGTCAAGTATGTGACGTTGTTGATGTTTGTACAATTGTCAATAACTTTGAATCGTGGCAAATAAATTAAAACCGTTGTCTGACATTCTTTTTACGGCAATTGAACATGCATCGAATCAGTTCACACAACTTTCCATTTTGTTTTAATTTTTTTGTTTTTTTTTTTTTTTTATTTCATTTCAATGATGCAAAAGTGTCCAACCAAATAAAAATTACATGAAGTCAAAAAGTCATATTTAAATTACCAAACAGAATGATAAGCGGCGAACATAAACAACAAAAAAGAAGAAAAGAAAAAAAAAAAACTCAAACCAACGAGAAAAAAAAAAATGAAATCATTTTGGTGAAATGAGTACATTTTCTAATATTATTTAACCGATGATTTTTACTCTTTTTTTTTTTTTTTTTTTTTTTCTGTTGAAAATTCAATGGCATTCATTTTCTCACACACTTGCTGATATCACTGCAAAGTGCATAAAAATTATTGCGAAAAAAAAAAAGAAAGAAATACCTCAAACAAATCAAAGCCCAAGATTATGTTACGATCAACATGTCATGCATAATTGAGAAAGTAAGAGGGCCATTTAACTCTCAGTAATAATCAATTACACACTGAACTGCACATCAAATTTCGTTGAGTTCACAAAGAAGAACTAGATTCACTTTCCGACCGATTGTGGGTTATTTTTCATTCGTTTCGTTCGTATGCTTTCTCAATCACACAAGTCAAGTCAAGTCATGCTATTGTCATTTTTAGTTTCGAGCGAAATTTTGGTGTAATTTTTTTTTTTTTTCTCTCTATTTTCTCTTCTTTCTATTTTATTCAATTCAATTAGATTTAATGAGATCGAAAGGCAAATACAAACGATTGCACGCAACGTATGTTACGTATACACACATCTATATATATACTAGTATATATGTTGTATAGAGAGACACAACCGCAACAACGAGCATGTATTTATTTTAGTCATTAAATAGTTAAGCAAGAATAATGAATGAAGAGAGAAAAAAAGAGAGAGAGAGAGAGAGAGAGAGAGAGAGAGAGAGAGAGAAAGAGAATCAAAATTCGAAGAATGAATGTTTGTGCCAAATTGTGATAAAATTTATTAGTTTAAGCGTAAAATTAGACTTAACTGTATGAAACAAAACAATTTAAAACAAAACAAAAACAAAAACAAAAAAAAAAAAAAAACAAATCCAATTTGAACAAAAAAAAAAAAAAAGAAAAAAAAACTATTTTGTGTATTTAATAACAAGAAAAATCCTGAAATAAAAAACAAAAAAAAACTTTACAAACAATTCAATGTTGTTTTTACTTTTCCCCATACAAGGCATGCCTTCCGTGGGCCAATTGAACTTGACGACCCCAAACCATTACATTTATGAATTACGACTATGATTATTGACAAAACTTGTACACTTATTAGATTTTGTGGTTACTACTGCATACACGATCAATTCAAATCAATTAGTGTTCGCATAATTGGTGGCACTTCTTTTGTCTTCTCCATTTTTTTTTTTTTTTTTTTTTTCATAAACAAACACAACGTTTTCATTGGATGAAAACCAAAACCAACTGGACATTTAACAGCTCCAAACAAGTTCAAAACCACTTTTCCATTATTTATTATTCAAAGCATAGTCGTTGATGTGAATTCATTTCGCTATGTGTATCAATTTATTGTCTATTTTCTGCTATTCAATCGATATATTCGTCAACTAGTTGTAATCGGTACAAATAGGACTTAATATCGTTCACTTGATTTACATAGTTAAAAACATTGAAAACTAAAATTATGTAAAAGTTGGAATGGACAATACAATTTTTTTTTTTTTTGGGAATTTTTATTAATTTATTGAAATTAAATAACAATTTATTATGTTTTTTCATCGACTTCAATATCAGCCTCAATGATAAGTGATTTGAACAAAATTTCAATATCCAAATTGACATGTAATTGATATTCCCATACAGCCAAATGCATTGTTAATTCCTCATCATTTCGTGAATGTGCAATATTTTGCATAACTTTAATTTTTGTTTCATATTCTTTTTCATATGCATCACAAATACGATTTGCAGCTTCTTCAAATTGTGTACAATTCCATGTGCGAAACACCAACGGACTGTCAGCAAATACATTTGTTGTGCCAACTTTTATAAATGAGTTTATTTGACGTTTTGATTCATTTGCACTGTTTCGAACATCTTCAAATATCGTTGTTATCACTTGTAATTTATCACAAATTGACTTTAATTCGTTTGGATACAATGTTTTATCAGTGATATTTGTATCGTTATCATTGAATATTTTGATTGCATGTGATTTACATTTTTCAATTGATTTGCATAATATTATTCCACGACGATGTGCTGCTTCCCATTTGCGATAATTTTCAACTAGCGTCTTTGTAATGGCTTTCAGTCGCTGACGTATTCCAATATTGTCATTTTTCAAAGATTTTTGATGCGAAGGACTGTCGTTGACTATAAAAACAAAAAAAAAAGAAAAAAAAAAAAAATAGAAACATGTCAATGAGTAAAATAAATTTACTTGATATTTGGGAACAATTTTCAATATTAAAAATGAAATACTTACATCGAACAGGTGAAAATGTACTCGTATTCAATCCACTTTTATCCGGTGTGCTATGCATTTGTGATTATTTATTGGAAAATTGTTCAGGAAACGCTATAAAGTTTTGTATGTAGCAAGCACATTGTTTACAAAAATTATTTCATCTTTGTCATGAACTGTCACCAGTTTCAGTGAACGCGTTCAATTCCATTTTATTGATTTTCTACTAAAAGTTCATTCAGTTTAACTATGAAATAACAGATGGCACCACAATCTACTCAAATATACAAAACAATGTTCTTATTGCTTTATGTACATTTTTGGAGATTTTTTTTTTTTTTTTCATCATTGAATCCATTGATATTGAATTTTAATTCATTGTGCTTATCAAAATGTAATTTTTTAAGTTAAATTGCATAAAGTATAAGTGAATGAAAGGTGTAACTCCATGAAATTGATATTTAAACGGAATCATTTAATTGTTTTCACATTTTCAATACTATTTTATTAATTTGTATCTGTTTCTATTTCAATGCTTCGTATCAACACAGTTTATTGCCAATAGCATATTGCTTACTACACGGTGCTATGTTTATATTGTTGCTGGATGAATTGGAAAAGCAAAATCATTCAATATATACACCAGTGTATATCTTAATGCTGTTGTAGTTCAGCGTCAAATAATTTCCTTTTAATATTCACTGATTCACATAATATGCAAGTTAATTGGATAATCGAATTATGAAGCATCAAAATTTATATGAAATGAACTTCGATATTAACAAAATGTATCTTTAACATGAAAATCATTTGCGATGACAATGAACGTTGAATGGAAATTTTACCACATTCAATTCATGGGCCGTTGCATTTTTGAGCGACACTTTGAACACGAAATAGATGGGGCGACACTTTGAACACGGAATACGACTATGTACCGTCCACGTTTGGTCAACACTAATGTGAATAATAACGTTTTACATTGCGTTTTAAACTTTTGATTGGAATATCCACTTTTTGGGTCTATTTTGAATTTTGTTGTATTGACTCCACTCGCTCATTTATTCGAGTAATTAAAATATAAACCGATTCCAAAACTCTTCGTACTATTATCCCTGTTGAGAAGTTTTTTTTTTTTCATTTCATTTTTTCATTTTTTTCATTTTTTTTTTTCTAGCGTGTTCTTTTTAGAACCTTGTAACCAAATGCTCGGAACGTGCCAACACGTGTTACTTTGAACAATAAATGAGAATAAGTAATGAAACAATTTAATTAGAAATGAATGAATGCCATTTCATTATGAATCATTCGACATATTACACGCGGCCGACTTAGGGACTTCAAACAAAAAACAATACCCTTTGTTTGGTATTTTTTTTTCAATCAGTAACGAATATATTCATTTTCATACCGAAATCCCTTTGTTTTTCAATTGCAATAGGTAATGTCTCTTTTATCATTAGCACTTTTTTTCATTTTAAATAATATCGTTTGGACTTGCATCGTAAAGCAAACAAAACAAGAAATTCGACACTTGCTGATAAGGGTGATTTTTTTCTTTTTAATTAATATTCTTGACAAATATTTTGAGCAATTTTCGAATTTTAAAATATACTTTTTAAATTTAAAAATTAAAACAAAAAAAAACTTTTACTTTTTACTAAACAAAACTTTATGCAATTAGTATGCAATTCATTTCATCGATACGGAATTTTTTTTGTTGCATGAAACTGAATCGTTTTAACGGATAGAAGATTGCAATTCTTATCGAATATTTGTTCAACACTGAAAATTTTAACGTATAATTGGAATGAATGAAAATTCATTTAGTAACTTAAGATTTTTCAAAATCAAGAAATTTATTTTTTTTTTTTTTAATTTTTCTATTAATTGTTATGTATATTTTTAAGCGTTACAGTCATTTTGGTAATCTTATCTTAGATTATAATATTCATCATAATTAGCATGATTTTGTTATTTTCGAAGATTATTATTAAGCACATTTTTCAACATACAATATGTATATGTATATGCAATGCAATTTGGAAAATCAGCATTCATTAAATAAGCGAGAAAAATCAAAAGAGATAAACTACCGGATAATGATGAATAAAAACTAATCATTATGTATGGTCATTTTGAAACCTTTTTCCAAAATCGATGAAACATGCGATTCTTTGCGCACGAATTGATGACGTGCTTCAATGATAGCAATAGCTAACTGAGTTGGATTTGTATTAAATTTACTGTTATTAACCACATTGCGTATGAAAATTGAACTGTTACGACATTTTGGCGGTACAAAACCATTTGGTTGAATGAGACCTTTTTCCATGTCAATTTGCTGTTGTGACGATCTTGGTTTTGGAATTAAAGCCATAAAATTGCAATACGATTTTTGCTCTCTTTCACTATCAAAATACATGGATCCCGCAAACATTCCCAATTGTACTTGATCACCAACGTTAAATGGTTCTTTTTTATTTATTTTAGTCACTTGAAGTTTTAAATCATTAATTAAATTGCGTTGAGTTTGACTTAATTTTGGTGCATACATATGTAAGCATGATTTTTCACTTCGTTTAAATTCTTTTAAACATTGTTCAATTTCATATGATGAAAGTAGCAAAATTATATCTTTGTCAATGTTTCTTTTTATTTTTGCGACCCAACAAACTGGCCGTAAAAATGCATCACAAGCATCTACTGTTTTTTCAATAACATTGACAAAGTCACGAGTTGCATATAAATTGTCAGCCCATGGATTTGCTTGTGTTTTATAGGCTGCATAGAATTGTTTATCATAGAGAGCCATATGTAAATTCATTATGGCTTTCTTCTCAATGAGTTTGTGAAAGCATTCGTGTGAAGCACCATTTTTTATAAGTTGAATCAACAATTCAGCTTCGAAATGTGGTGGAAGAGCTTTTACAGGCGATGGTCGTTCTACTTGACATTGTTCTTCCAATTCATGTTCAAGTTCTTTTTCTTGCTCTTCGTCCAGCGATTGAGTAAATCGTTTTAAATTTGCTCCTTGTTGTGATAATTTTAAATCAACCTTTCTGGCAATTTGTGTAATAAATTGAATGCCTTGATTATCATTTTCAAGTGTTCGTTTCAATTTTTCAAATGTACCATTGGCGACTTGTGTTAATAAAACGTCTTCTTTGCCACCATACATTTCTCGCAATGTAACAAATCTATTGGAAAACCAGAAAAGAAAAAAAAAACGAATTTAATGGAAATTGAAAATAACAGGAAAACAAAGACAAATAACAAATGAACATACTCTTTGTCAACACATCGTTTATACAGACGAACTAAAGGTTCGATTTCTTCATCAACTTCCATGGAATTTTCATTGTAATTATGAGCCACCGTTTTTTTAGCGTAATTGAAAGCAGCCGCTGTCCAATTCGCTATGTTTTCTTTTTCGAATTGCTCGCTGTTGTGACAAATAAATTGAACTACGTCTTTAGTAGTTGCAAGTCGATTTTGAATGTCACAAATTTCATTGATTCGAATATCGGCTTCATGTGATGCCCAAAATGAAATTGTGTGGCCTTTTCCTAATAGTCGCATACGCATGCACGCTTGCACAGTTTTATCTCGTGTGATTTCACCCGATAATGTAACACATGCTCGCCAAACAATTGGAAATTGCAAATCCGTACCACGCGTGTGCACATCATCCAGATAAACAATGCACTTATTCAATTTGTCGCGATAAACTGAATTGTCGAATTCGGTGATGATGTCATTACGATCCAATGTCATTAAAACGTTATTTGTGCTGAAATAAACGGCTGCATCGTATTCATCCTCCGGCACCAATTTCAACCATTTTCTGGCCACCTGTTCATTGTTAAACTCCAACATAAGTGCACCGGCATCCAATAAAACCGGAATTCTTTCAATTTTCAACTTCAACAAAATGTCTTTGCCACTTATATTTGCCGGCAGAGCTTGATACGTTTGTCGTAATAGGATGTCTCGTACATTGTCATTTGTTTTCGTCAATTCGTCGAGATCATTTTGTGTCACTGGCAATGGTAAAATATTTTTTGTGTCATTTGTGCCACTGAATCCAGAAACTGGATATTTCAAACGATCAGTGCACAAATCCCAAGCAGTGCACATCAATTTCTTTTCGAATGTTTTTGCTTCACGTGGGAATACCAAATGTGATAACCAAAAATCAATGACATACATGTTGTATCGAAACAATGGGAACACCAATTCATTGCGTTGCTTTGGATCATTCAAATTGATTCCTGAGTAAAGTTTAATTGATATATCGATCAATTGGATTGGCATCGTTCTAATCCAATTTTCGTAAATGTCTTTAGCATTTTGCAAACTATCCAATATTTTGAACACATCGTAGAGTTGTTCATCGGTCAAACCTGAAAAATGAAATGAAAAATTATGTTCATTTCACAATAAATTGAAACTGAATTCAGTATGAGATTCTAAATATTCTTACTCACCCGAATAGTAATAACTCAAATGTGTTAGACCAATGGCAACGTCCGGATGACCAAATTCCGTCATTTCTGCCGCAACATCTTTCGCCTTGAATGGAATGGCCATTTTGCGTGAACTTTTTATATTCACACCATAGTTGACACGCCAGCGCTTCGTTAAAATCAATTTTAATACATCGAATCGAAGAAATCCACTCAAAATCATCAATGTATTTTGTTCAGATTCGGTAAAATTATCAATGAGCTCATTAAATTGATCAACGGTTATATTTTTGTCATTCATTAAAATGCGTAAAGAATTTTTTTGAATTTTTCCAACGATTTCTGTAAATGCAATATTCAATTTTCCATTGATAAATTCATCGATAATTTTTGCTTTCAATTCATCATATATGGCATCATCAAATATACGACATGGTGTGAATACATCAAAGCGACCCTTTTCACTCATGGCACCATAAATATTTGCATTCACCAAATATTTTGTGTCAAATTCAATTTTTTCAACACCATATGTTTGATACAATTTCGGAATATGTTCACGAACACGTTTTAAAATGGCTTGAATAATGGTCCAACGTTGATTACCACCATCCAATGATAATTGATCACCAACTGTGTAGATTAACTGATATTTTGGTTGAAGAATTGCATCTGATTCGTCTAAAATATTTCGCACATTTTCATTTAGCCATTTGTGAACAATCAAATAATCTTCGGCGTGTTTAAGTTCTTTCTTCCAAACCGATTCATACATTTTCAATTGTAATGACAATCGATACTCTGGCAATGTAAGAATGACGCCTGACAAAGAAGAAAATAACAAAATTCAATGAGCTCCATGAAGAAAAGTGTATTTGAATCGATTTCAATTTCGACTTACCATTTTTGGTTTTGCATTCTTTGTAAATGTATAGCATTTGTTTGATGTGATCGTTGACTGGCAAATCTCGTCGACATGGAAACATATAAATACGACGATCCAAAAGTCCACCCAAACACTGTCTTAGCGATTTTAAATTTGTTGCAAATAACGATTTTAACACTGTTATTTGGCACGCATGCTTGTTCTTCTTTGCCAAACGTGATGCAACGATCGGTACAATTACATACGTTTTTCCTTCGCCCATATTGAGTTGCATCACCGAATGTTTTGTGTCCATATTGGCCGGTGGATCAATCATTCGTTTAGCGATTACAATTTGAATTGGTCGAATTGTTAGATTTTGCTCAATTTCGAATAGCAACCATTCGGGATATTCACATGGTGTCCAATTCATATGTGGCTCATTTTCCCGTTCTCGATCAAGTGCGGCTTTCATTTGTGATTGTTTTTCGTAAAGTTCAATGCGTTTTTTCCGTTGTTCGTGCGCCATAGTGACGGCCAGTGCTCCAATAACAGCTTTCAATTGTGGATTTGTTGATTTCAGCAATCTTGGCAACACTAATGTTGTAACGAAATGTGGATACAAGTCAGCATCTACCAAATGCTCTATGCTTGTAGGCGTTACCATGCTTTTGAAGATGTCCCACCATTCTTTTGATGTTCGATTCAACTGTGGCTTTGGATCTGTATCCAATCGATAGTAAATCTTTTCGGCTAATTCTACGTCTTTTTCATATTCATTCAAATTTTCACACATTTTTTCTTCATAATCAATTTTAAATTGATACTCTCGTCGTGTCTCTTCCATTAATTCTTGTTCGCAAATACGTTGTGGAATCCAATTAAGCATTGATCGTTCTGGTCGAGCTGTTGTCATACAATCAATTTTTGCCTCAACATCTTTAATAAATAATTTCAATTTTCTAATATTATTCCAATTGAGCAATTTGTGATTGATATCTCGTGCAACTTCGGATATTTCAACATTTTCATGTTGATATCGATAAATGGATGCATCAACTTTATCGCTTGGACATCGTTTCCATTGTTTTTCAACATAATCGGCAATTTTAAATTGATATTCCCAAAATCGTATATTATATTCTTCGTCATTTGAATCATTGTTATCGTGATAACGTTTAACGATACGTCTAATTTCGGCTTGATCAAATGTTTTACTTTCTAAATTATAATGTGACACATTTGGTGGAACAATGGTTTGGAATGCAAATGAATTATTGAATACCGTTTCCAATGCAAATATTGGTTCACTGGGAAATCCCTCGTGTAAAAGTAAACCCAATATCAATGCAAATTTTTCACGATTGAATTTTTTTTCACGTGCCACTTCATACAATGAAATCCAGGTGTTAGTAAAGTTTGGCCTCGTAAATTCTTTGAGCATATCCCAAAGCTCAATTCCAAGTTGATATCCTTGCAATAAAGAACGATTTCCAGAAAATAAAAATTCTTCGAGATCCAATGATGTTGGTGCTTTAAATATATTTTCATGATAATGAACGGCAACTTTGCGTACTTTATATACTTCGCTTGGAATATTTCGGTCATGCACATATCGCGGTGCTATCGATTGATAATAGGCTTCATGGTTTATGAACGTATCTGATATACGTAAATTTGGATACAATGGAAGGCATCGGAAATAATCACGCTTGGTTTCTTTCAATTCATCGATTTCTTCATTATTTTCGTCTGATTTTGATTTTCTTTGTTTGTCTTTTTCTTTTTCCACTTCTTTATCAGCATTTTTTTTCGGAATTTCATGCAAATCCTTCAGTCGATTGCTATCTTCGATCAGTTTGTTTGCAATCAATGCATATGCATCCTGTGCCGCATGATAATGCACATAATTTGGCCAACGAATCGATTGTAAACCATATTTTGTTTGACGAATGGGCGCCAATGCTTTGATATCTTTCAATGTTTTCATTGATTCTTCATCATATGGTGCTGATGACCAAACAAAAGCTGATTGAAGTATTTGCAATGCGCGTTGTGTTCCAGAAATTCCAAGCAATGGCTCCACTTGGCTGTGTGACGTTAATGCATGCAAATATGCTAAATAAAACCAAGCAGCGAAACTGCTATTTTTTGCTTTCAATTGTTGGCAAAATTCATCAACAAAATATGTATGGAATGGAGGTGATCGTAGTTCAGAATCTGTATCGATCAAAACTTTTTCATGTTGTTTGTCCATGGTTGCGATGATTGAACCGTGTGGCATGATCAATAGTTTTGATTGATTCAGTAAATCTTCAGTACTTTCTAATAGCAAACCATTACAGAGACCATACAATGAGCCACAATTTTGCGATAAACTCACACGCATGTTACTGTACTCATTTGAAATCAATTCATAGTCCTTTTCATTCACTTCAGATGGTTTTACATGAAATTTCAAATTCATTCTGGTCAATTTAATCATGGCAACATTTGGTTCTTCAATGAAAATATGAATGAAATTTTTCGATTCTAATCGGGCCAGTCGTGTTGTGATTTCGACATAGCTATGGCTATTTATATCCAACAATCGTTGATTCGTTTTTATAAATGTCAAGGATTTATCATTCAAATTCAATCGATATTGTATGCCATCAATTGATGAGAAATGTTCATCAATGAAATTCTTGGGACGAAAATCGATTGTATTTTGATCGCAATTCCACCAATGGCTAAAATTATCAATTAACATCTTTGGCATTTCTCCATCAAATATCTCATGCGGAATCAGTTCGAATTTTTCATTATTGTCCATTTGCAATTCGGTAACGATTATTATGTTCCGTTGAATTTGAAAATCATAGTAACAGTTTTTGCTAGAGTGAATTGTACGAAATTTAGCTATATTCTCTTGGCGAACTTCGAAAATATAGTTGCTGAATACACGTTTAAAAAGCGTATTTTGCGTTATTTCAGTTGGTAAACGACCTACTGGCAAATTATTGACTAAAAAATCACCAGTAACAATATCGACTAAAACATGATGCTTTAAATGACGAATTGTAACGGCAACAATAAAATATTGTTTCTGATCATTAACATCACATTGATTAAAATTCGATGCCTCATTGGATGTTACCCATTGTTTTTTGATTAATTCGTAAATTTGTTGCGGTTCATTGATAATCAAATCTCGAATTTTTCGTTGCAAATTAACACCAATGCAACGTACTAAACGCAAAAACATTGGCAATCCAGATTTTGTTTCTTGTGTATCATCCAACAGAATGTTTGTATTTAATGTTATGACGAATTCCAACCAAAATTGTGCTGCTGTTTTTGAAGTTTCATCTCTCTTGGTGAAAATTTTGTTGAAATGTGGATGATTGTAGTTTACAAAAAATGTTATTGCACCAGCAATCGTAATTTCGACCAAATTTGCTCGTAGCCTTGCTACAATGACTTGATCCTGAGTATCGTGCATAGCTTTCTGCACTTTACCAATCCAAGTACTGTTAAAGGTAAAAGATCCAAATTAAAGGAATTTGAGAAAAAATAAAATCAAAAAATAATTTAAAATCAACAACTCACCAGGCAATTTCACGTAATTTATGCAAAAGTTTGATAATTTCATTGGCAACATTCTCATCGCTGTTCATTTCAAACATTCGAGCTGTCAGAATGGCGGCCATCAATAATTTCAGCGGATGCTTCCAATTTGCTTGTTGATATTCAATGAATTGATCGACTAATTTGCACATTTCAGAAACAAATTCGGGATCGGTGAAATCATCATGTGTCTCACTTATTGGTTCGATTCGGCCAAATGCACTTATTTGACCTGGTCCCAATTGCCACAATGTTTGCATTATTAATGCCAATACTGATTTTGTTTCAAACGAAAGACCTTCGGTTGCAATGAATCCATACAATTTTCGTAATTGTAAGCGATGGCCATCGGCACGAAGTGAACCAAAATTTTTGTATTCGGCCAGCGTTATATTTTGTGGACATTCATGTTGACGTGCAATTACATCATTTTGAAAATGACCACCATTTAACATCCACTGTAATGTTTGTTCTTCAACATTAAAATTGCACATTTCATCAATTGATTGTTCATAATAATTAGTTGGTACATGTTCCATATCAACATGGTACACAAGATTGTAGCCATTTGATACTGTAAACGTGTTGAATGCTTGATCTGGTGTAGAATAACGATTACGTGCACCTCGTTCCATATTTAATTTTGTTTTACTTCCAAGAAAGACACGTTCACACTTTGATGTTGAATATTCCATCAATGGAATATGTGTGGTCCATTGTCCCATTATTCGAATTTTATTTTGTGGTTTTTTCTGCATTTGTCGAATTACAGTACAAAGAACATCGCGTAAACAAGCAATTTCATCGGGCATTAGTAATTCAAATACAATAGCCAACTTTTGATGGTATAAATCAGGTAATGATCGCTCATACTTTCGTATTTTAATGTTACGAATCTTCTTATCTATGGTACATTTTTCGCATTTATTATTATTAGCATGCTGTCGCTTACCTAAGGGGGAAAGAACGAAAGTAAATAAAAATAAATATTCCTGCAAATTTTGCAAATATTGTAAATATATTCTGAATATCTAATAAATATATATATTCATAAAGAGTCCTCAGCCACTAGCGCTTACCATTTGAATTCATGACATAATCGCAGGTCATTGCTTCAGCACGGCTTTGCAGTTTTTCCATTTCTTTCTTTGCTTTGTTGTACTCGTCTTCCAATTTTTTAATTTCTTTTTGGTCATTTTTTTCAATTTTCAAAAGAAGTTCGCTCATATTACGATTGTGTTTGGCAAATTCACATGCAAATGATTGCGGTGAGGGTTCTTCTTCTTCCAAAATACCTTTAGCTTTGCCTTTGTTTCTTGCCCGTACATATTCTTGTATTTCATAAGCCATTTCCATTTCTTGACGATATGGCAACAATAAACTATTAAAAATGTACTCATTTATACCACATCGATATGCCTTGTAGGTTGGATGTGTTTTCACTGCAATTTTATCCATAATTTGAACGATTTTCAATTGTGTTAACATCATTCGACTGAAACCCAGTTGATCGCCCTTGTAATGCTTTTCCGCTTTATTTCCATACATTGTAGACCAAGAACGCAATGTGACAGCACTATAACGGCTTACAGCATCATCTGCATTCAATTGATAAAGTATCCAATTTTCGAAATCACAAAGAAATATATCAGTTTGAATTTTTCCATTGAGATTTTCAAATGATTCGGCTTGTGGTTCATTCATTGCATGAAAATCGTGTCGAATCCAGTTTGGTTTTTTCGTTACATTTTGATTTTGACATTCTTCATTATTTGACTCTTGACGACGTGCCAAATATTCACGTAATTTTGATACCTTTTGTTTGGCATCAATTTCAAAATTGAGATGTTGCAATACAGGTAATGTACTCTTGCGTTCAATTTCCATTTGCAAATTTCCAATTTGATAATTAATGCGCTTGCGAATTGCTTTGATCATCATTTTTGTATTATCGACAATGCGATCACAAATACTTTGATATGTCGTAACAATTTCCTTATTATTTTGATCACCTTCTATTTCACTGTGCAAATGTTGCAGTTTTTCAATGCGTCGCGCCATTTTGGCCAGCAATTGTGTAACATTATCAATTTTCAATTTTAAATACAATTCATCTTCGACCGTATCATAGAAGCCGCATAAAACCGTTAAATACTTGAGCATCACTAATTTGTACAAGAATTTTCCGCCAATTTTACCATATTGAACAGTCAAACCAAGTTGTAATGTCACTTTTATGGCGGTCCAGCATGCTGATCGACGAAATGGTAAATTTGAATCGGATTTTACGCCAAGCACATCGTCTCGAATTTTTTTCGTAATTACTTGAAATTCATCATCAGAAACCATGGTACTGTCGTAATCGCCAAGCATCGGAATCAACCAATCGCTTACATAATTTGTTGTTACAATTGCTTTTTGAACTTCATTTCTTTTCGTATCCATATGGGTTTCGAATTTAATCATTTGCCTTTCATGTAAATAAACGAGCTGCTCCGCAAAATCAGGTGATTGAATCAATTCTGATTGTTGAACTTTGACGATTTGCACTGGAAAATCCATCTGAAATACAAAAAAAGAAAAAAGAAAATTGTAATGATCAATGAAAAAAAAAAAAAAAAATAAACACCAAAAACATAATAAGACATTTTTCCAAAGAGATAAAAAACTTAGGAACATGTTGAATAAAACAAAATTTTTTTTCCATTTATTTACCTTCACATCACTGCTTGGATAGTCAGCAATTTGTTGAGCGCTCAAACTGAGTGGATAAGTTGAAACTATCAAGTTTTTCACTTGATTTTCTTGATTAATTGCTGGCATATAAATGAATAGACAACAATTCTGTTGTTCAATGTAAATTGATTTCATTTCGCCCGGTTTTTGTTGACAAAATTCACGCAAAATTATTTCCTTTGTCATTGACGTTTTGACATTATGTAAACCTTTGATTAATCCACTTATTGATTGCGATAAAACATTTTCATTTTCGAACCAATCGACTACATCAACCATCAGCTCAAGTAGAGCTGTTTCGGTTTCATTCAATTCAGTTGAAAGTTTTTGTGGTAAAAATCGCGGCCACACAACATGCGTGACCATTTCCTTGTGTGTACTTTTCTTTGGTTTGTATGAAACCGTTTGAAATGGTTCGGGTTGCAACTGATTTTCGTATGCATCTTCATCGATATCCATTCGATTACCATCAGCATCCGAATCCATTGTTCAATTTTCTCGCACTATGAAGTGAAAAAAAAAAAAACAAAAAGAAATGAACATTTGTAATGTGTGTAAATTATGAGCATATTTCAGTGAATTGAAGAATTGACTACTGGTCTAAATCATTAAAGAAATTTGAAATCAAAATGCAAAAACTTTACCTCTACACAATTACTTCTGTGTATCCTTACACTTTCCTTCCTGCCGTTAGATAACGAAAAATTGTTGTTTGAAATTGTTTTAATTGTACGTTCAGATTCCTTTAGCGAGTAACTATAATCGAAATTCAAACTGAAAAGAATAGAGAAAAAAAAATTGTTCATTATTGTTTCATTGGATTTCATAACACACTTGCAATTTTACATCATAATCAAAAGTAACAACATAGCATTGTATACAATAGTGTTCGCGATCGGTGCCCTGCCCGGCCCGACCTAAAAAAAAAACTGATTGAATTTACGATTGGTTTTCGCTTACCTATTTCGTTTTATGATGAAATTCCAAATGATCCTGTCACTTTGTTGAATCTTCTTTATTCACTTAACCACAAAATATATAAGTTTTCACACACACACACAGATTAATATTAAACTGACAAACTGTAAGAAAAATGTGGAAAATTGCAATATTATGAGTAATTTGAAAGACACTCATTTAAATCATATATATAATTATAATTTTTTTTTCGGCAACGAAATTTATTCGAACTACACAAAACTGAGCACTGCTGTTGGGAATTCAGTTTTCTTTATACTAACAGCTATGAGTAAAAATATTCGAAAATGAAATGACAAAAAATATTTTCAAATTTCTTCGAAATGATGGACAATGCAATATGTCAAATGGTATTTCTAACTGCACGCAATTCTTGGTAATTTAGCAACTACATGTGAGAGTAATAAAATTGTTTCATCAGGGAATTTTTTGTCATAAACTCTCAATATACATGAAATTGAAGTGAAAAAAAGAGAGAAAAAAAAAAGAAAAAAAAAAAGAAAAAAGAGAAAAATCCGAAAAAAAAAGAACGTGATTTTAAAAAATGAAATCTCCATTCTACATGTGAAAGGATATATGTAAATGAAATTGCAAGGAGAAGAAGTATTTAACAACATGTGCGTTTACAACTTCGACATGGGCATTTTGTTGACATAATAGTTGGCGCGAACACGAACAATGGATCGTTTTTTTTTTTTTTTGCAACTCTACATGTGTCGAGATTTTTACACAACACTTTTACAGCATACTATGTTTTTCAATTTAAATATGATCGTAAAAAATTGTTTTTTTTTTTTTTGAAATGCAAATTATGAAGAAGAAAAAAATGAAAGAGAAGCGCGCATGAGAATGCAAGAATAAATGACGCAATATTGAATTTGATGACGTCTCACAAAAACGGTTTTTCGTTCAGTTTTATTTATTTTTGTTCAACAAATGTTTTGGCGCTAAAACCAAGAGAAAAAAAAGCGATTATTTGGCAAATCGTTGACTAAATACTGTTTTTGGTTTTATTGTATATTCACTTTTATTGAAAACTGTATTTTCACTGCTTTTTTTCTTTTTTTTTTTTTTTTTTTGGAAAAAATATCTAATAGATCAACTTGAATAATTATTTTTTTGCACGAGAAATTCGTTGGTGAATAACAAAAATTATACTTACATTCACTTTGAGCGTCCAAATGAGAATGAGAATGTCGCATTTCTCAACATGAATTTGCATGCAAACTACACAAATACACACTCATTATCAAGTTTACACACCGAAGACTTATGTCAAACGGATAAACTAACATTCAATACATTGAATATGCTTGCGTTCGGCTCAATTTTGTTCTTTCATCCATCTATATAAGTATGCGTTTGCCGCTTAGCGTGATTGATTTTCGCAAATAATAACAATCTGTGTATCAAATATGATGCATACACTTGTCACTTATTCCATTCAACCACTTGCAAACAAAAAATATAAAATACTGAACAGCACATTCTTTGTGCTTGTGATGAAATGAAATGAAATGGCATGATTTTTCCGCAATGTTTAAATCTGGCATCATTCAATCTTCTTTTAAATTCATGAATATTTGAAATTTCATGTAAATATTAAAATGTGTGTTAGCCTGAACTGAAGATCAAATCAATGTATTATGTACATTTTTTTTTTTTTTTTTTGAAATTGTTTATTAAAATTATTACATTGGGAATGATCAAAGATAAATAAACAAATCATTATAAACAAAAGAAAAAATTTGCTATTAAGCTGCACTTCTATAATGTGTAACGGTTGCCACTCACAATCCACATCTATGTTTGAAATTAGACTTAATTTTGATGGAAAATAAAACCCAATGTATGTTATGAAATGAATAATGTATATTTCATAGAAAGAACATTTTTTTGTTTGAATTTTTATCGATTATTTAGGACAGTTTTATTAAATTATTTTCTTATTAGAAAATGATTCGTTATTTGTAATTTAGAATTCTAAATTAATATCAATGATATTTATTTTCATAATAAATATTTGTTATTTGGATTTTCTTAATGTATATTTTGAAATTACATACTGTCAATTCTTAGAATATTGTCAAATTTAACAAAATTAAATAGAAAAAAAGAAAAATTTTGTCATTTTTATTTATTAATTTGTATTGGCATTTTAATACCCTTTTCCAAAATTGATGCCACATGAGATTCCTTTCGTAAGAAATGATGACGAGCTTCAATGATTGAAATTGCTAATTGTGTTGGATTTTGTTCAAAACGGCAATTATTAACTACATCAAATTTTTGTCGATTTTCCTTTTGAACAAAACCATTTGGTTGAATTAGGCCATATTCATCCATTTTTTTCTGTTGTTCTTCGGTTCGTGGTCGTGGAATTAATCCCATAAAATTGCAATAAGCATCTTGTTCATTTTCATTGTCAAAATACATGGAACCAGCAAACATTCCCAATTGAACTTGATGTTGCACGGAAATTAATTTTGGTTCATTCATTTTTGTTATGAAAAGTGGCATTTCATTTATTAAAATGCATTGAGATTGACTCAATTTCGGTGCATACATATATAAACATGATTTTTGACTGCGTTTAAATTCTTTTAGGCAATTCTCAATCTCATATGATGAAAGTAGCAAAATTATATCTTTGCCAATGTTTTGTTTTATTTTTGCTACCCAACATACTGGTCGCAAGAATGCATCGCCAGATTCAAATTTTTCAACAACATTCACAAAATCAGTTGTCGCATATAAATTATGATCCCAAGGATTTTTTTGTTTTCTATTGCCAATATAAAATTGCTTATCAAATAAAGCCATATGTAAATCCATTATAATTCCTTTTTCTATAAGCTTGTCCAAATATTCATTACTAATGCCACTTGCGATCATTTTATTTAAATATTTTCCATGAAATTTTGGTTTGACTGCTTTGACTGATGGTGGCCGTTCAATTTGATATTGTTCTTCTAATTCATGTTCAAGTTCTTTTTCTTGCTCTTCGTCCAGCGATTGAGTAAATCGTTTTAAATTTGCTCCTTGTTGTGATAATTTTAAATCAACCTTTCTGGCAATTTGTGTAATAAATTGAATGCCTTGATTATCATTTCCAAGTGTTCGTTTCAATTTTTCAAATGTACCATTGGCAACTTGTGTTAATAAAAGATCTTCTTTGCCACCATACATTTCTCGCAATGTAACAAATCTATTGGAAAATTAGAAAAAAAACAAAAAACACAATTTAATGGAAATTGAAAATAACAGGAAAACAAAGACAAATAACAAATGAACATACTCTTTGTCAACACATCGTCTATACAGACGAACTAAAGGTTCGATTTCTTCATCAACTTCCATGGAATTTTCATTGTAATTATGAGCCACCGTTTTTTTAGCGTAATTGAAAGCAGCCACTGTCCAATTTGCAATGTTTTCTTCTTCGTATTGTTTACTGTTGTGACAAATAAATTGAACTACGTCTTTAGTAGTTGCAAGTCGATTTTGAATATCACAAATTTCATTGATTCGAATATCGGCTTCATGTGATGCCCAAAATGAAATTGTGTGGCCTTTTCCTAATAGTCGCATACGCATGCACGCTTGCACGGTTTTATCTCGTGTGATTTCACCCGATAATGTAACACATGCTCGCCAAACGATTGGAAACTGCAAATCCGTACCACGCGTGTGCACATCATCCAGATAAACAATGCACTTATTCAATTTGTCGCGATAAACTGAATTGTCGAATTCGGTGATGATGTCATTACGATCCAATGTCATTAGAACGTCATTTGTGCTGAAATAAACGGCTGCATCGTATTCATCCTCCGGCACCAATTTCAACCATTCTCTGGCCACCTGTTCATTGTTAAACTCCAACATAAGTGCACCGGCATCCAATAAAACCGGAATTCTTTCAATTTTCAACTTCAACAAAATGTCTTTGCCACTTATATTTGCCGGCAGAGCTTGATACGTTTGTCGTAATAGGATGTCTCGTACATTGTCATTTGTTTTCGTCAATTCGTCGAGATCATTTTGTGTCACTGGCAATGGTAAAATATTTTTTGTGTCATTTGTGCCACTGAATCCAGAAACTGGATATTTCAAACGATCAGTGCACAAATCCCAAGCAGTGCACATCAATTTCTTTTCGAATGTTTTTGCTTCACGTGGGAATACCAAATGTGATAACCAAAAATCAATGACATACATGTTGTATCGAAACAATGGGAACACCAATTCATTGCGTTGCTTTGGATCATTCAAATTAATTCCTGAGTAAAGTTTAATTGATACATCGATCAATTGGATTGGCATCGTTCTAATCCAATTTTCGTAAATGTCTTTAGCATTTTGCAAACTATCCAATATTTTGAACACATCGTAGAGTTGTTCATCAGTCAAACCTGGAAAAATGAAATGAAAAATTATGTTCATTTCACATTAAATTGAAACTGAATTCAGTATGAGATTCTAAATATTCTTACTCACCCGAATAGTAATAACTCAAATGTGTTAGACCAATGGCAACGTCCGGATGACCAAATTCCGTCATTTCTGCCGCAACATCTTTCGCCTTGAATGGAATGGCCATTTTGCGTGAACTTTTTATATTCACACCATAGTTGACACGCCAGCGTTTCGTTAAAATCAATTTTAATACATCGAATCGAAGAAATCCACTCAAAATCATCAATGTATTTTGTTCAGATTCGGTAAAATTATCAATAAGCTCATTAAATTGATCAACGGTTATATTTTTGTCATTCATCAGATTACGTAATGAATCTTTTGTATTTTCTCCAACGATTTCTGTAAATGCAATATTCAATTTTCCATTGATAAAGTCATCAATAATTTTTGTTTTCAATTTATCGTAAACTACATCCTTGAATATGCGACATGGTGTGAATACATCAAAACGTTTTACTCCAATCGTAGCACCATAAATATTTGCATTGATCAAATAGTTTTTATCGAATTCCATCTTCTCATCACCAAAATGCTCCTCATACAATTCCTCAATATGTATACGAACACGTTTCAAAACGGCTTGAATAATGGTCCAACGTTGATTACCACCATCCAATGATAATTGATCACCAACAGTGTAGATTAACTGATATTTTGGTTGAAGAATTGCATCTGATTCGTCTAAAATATTTCGCACATTTTCATTTAGCCATTTGTGAACAATCAAATAATCTTCGGCGTGTTTAAGTTCTTTCTTCCAAACCGATTCATACATTTTCAATTGTAATGACAATCGATACTCTGGCAATGTAAGAATGACGCCTGCAAAGAAGAAAATAACAAAATTCAATGAGCTCCATGAAGAAAAGTGTATTTGAATCGATTTCAATTTCGACTTACCATTTTTGGTTTTGCATTCTTTGTAAATGTATAGCATTTGTTTGATGTGATCGTTAACTGGCAAATCTCGTCGACATGGAAACATATAAATACGACGATCCAAAAGTCCACCCAAACACTGTCTTAGCGATTTTAAATTGGTTGCAAATAATGATTTTAACACCGTTATTTGGCACGCATGCTTGTTCTTCTTTGCCAAACGTGATGCAACGATCGGTACAATTACATACGTTTTTCCTTCGCCCATATTGAGTTGCATCACCGAATGTTTTGTGTCCATATTGGCCGGTGGATCAATCATTCGTTTAGCGATTACAATTTGAATTGGTCGAATTGTTAGATTTTGCTCAATTTCGAATAGCAACCATTCGGGATATTCACATGGTGTCCAATTCATATGTGGCTCATTTTCCCGTTCTCGATCAAGTGCGGCTTTCATTTGTGATTGTTTTTCGTAAAGTTCAATGCGTTTTTTTCGTTGTTCGTGAGCCATAGTGACGGCCAGTGCTCCGATAACAGCTTTCAATTGTGGATTTGTTGATTTCAGCAATCTTGGCAACACCAATGTTGTGACGAAATGTGGATACAATTCAGCATCTACCAAATGCTCTATGCTTGTAGGCGTTACCATGCTTTTGAAGATGTCCCACCATTCTATTGATGTTCGATTCAACTGTGGCTTTGGATCTGTATCCAATCGATAGTAAATCTTTTCGGCCAATTCCACATCATTTTCATATTCAAATTCATTCAAATTTTCACACATTTTTCCTTCATAATCAATTTGAAATTGTGACTCTCGTTGTGTCTCTTCCATGAAATCGTTTTCATTGGTCGTATGTTGCTGTATCCATTCAAGCAACAATCGTTCTGGTGTAGTTATTATCATACTGCCAATTTTAGCTTCAACATTTTCAATGAAAATTTTCAATTTTCTAATATTACTCCAGTTGATCAGTTTTTCGTTAATTAATCGAATAATATCTGGTATTTTAGCATGTGAATTTTTCGGTCCATTACTACGGAAAGCATATTCATCAATATTTTCACATGGATATTGATTTTCAACCCATTTAACAACTTGATGTTGATATTCCCAATAATCTATATCCTCTTCAAAGTTAAAGCCATTATAACAATTTTCAACGACATTCACAAGTTCTATTTTGTTGAACTCTTTGCTTTCTAAATTATAACTATGTGCATCTGGTGGATCAATGGTTTGAAATGCAAATGGATTATTAAATACCGTTTCCAATGCAAATATTGGTTCACTGGGAAATCCCTCGTGTAAAAGTAAACCCAATATCAATGCAAATTTTTCACGATTGAACATTTGTTCACGCGCTACTTCGTACAATGAAATCCAATTATCAGCAAAATGTGGTTTTGTAAATTCATTAAGCATATCCCATAGTTCAATTCCGTCTTGATATCCTTGCAATTGAGAATGATCATCAGTTGCAGATTCAATAAGAAATTGTTTTAGATTCAATGTTGTCGGTGCTCTGAATGTGTTTTCATGATAATGTGCGGCAAGTTCACGTACTTTAGATACAGTGCTTGAAAGACTTTTGTCATGCCAGTATCGCGGTGCTATGGAATTATAATGCGCTTCGTAGTCTATGAACGTATCGGAAATGCGTAAATTTGGATACAATGGAAGGCATCGGAAATAATCACGCTTGTATTCATTCAAATTATGAATCTCTGCGTTGTCGTCTTCGTTTGATTTTTCTCGTTCATTCTCCGCCATTTCTTTAGTTTGTTTATCTTTACCTAAATTTTTTTTCGGTACTTCTTTATCAGCATTTTTTTTCGGAATTTCATACAAATCCTTCAGTCGATTGCTATCTTCGATCAGTTTGTTCACAATCAATGCATATGCATCCTGTGCCGCATGATAATGCACATAATTTGGCCAACGAATCGATTGTAAACCATATTTTGTTTGACGAATGGGCGCCAATGCTTTGATATCTTTCAATGTTTTCATTGATTCTTCATCATATGGTGCTGATGACCAAACAAAAGCTGATTGAAGTATTTGCAATGCACGTTGTGTTCCAGAAATTCCAAGCAATGGCTCCACTTGGCTGTGTGATGTTAATGCATGCAAATATGCTAAATAAAACCAAGCAGCGAAACTGCTATTTTTTGCTTTCAATTGTTGGCAAAATTCATCAACAAAATATGTATGGAATGGAGGTGATCGTAGATCAGAATCTGTATCGATCAAAACTTTTTCATGTTGTTTGTCCATGGCTGCGATGATTGAACCGTGTGGCATGATCAATAGTTTTGATTGATTCAGTAAATCTTCAGTACTTTCTAATAGCAAACCATTACAGAGACCATACAATGAGCCACAATTTTGCGATAAACTCACACGCATGTTGCTGTACTCATTTGAAATCAATTCATAGTCCGTTTCATTCACTTCAGATGGTTTTACATGAAATTTCAAATTCATTCTGGTCAATTTAATCATGGCAACATTTGGTTCTTCAATGAAAATATGAATGAAATTTTTCGATTCTAATCGGGCCAGTCGTGTTGTGATTTCGACATAGCTATGGCTATTTATATCCAACAATCGTTGATTCGTTTTTATAAATGTTAAGGATTTTTCATTCAAATTCAATCGATATTGTATGCCATCAGTTGATGAGAAATGTTCATCAATGAAATTCTTGGGACGAAAATCGATTGTATTTTGATCGCAATTCCACCAATGGCTAAAATTATCAATTAACATCTTTGGCATTTCTCCATCAAATATCTCATGCGGAATCAGTTCGAATTTTTCATCATTTTCATGCAATTCAGTAACGATCATTGTATTTTGTCGAATACGAAAATCATAATGTAAATTTTTGCTCGGGTAAATTGTACAAAAATTGTCTTTGTTTTGTTTTTGAACTTCAAAAATGAAATTACTGAAAACTCGTTTGAATAAATCATTTCCTGTGATTTCAATTGGTAAACGACCTACTGGCAAATTATTTACTAGAAAATCACCAGTAACAATATCAACTATGACATGATGCTTCAAATGATGAATTGTAACGGCAACACGAAAATATTGTTTTTGTTCATCATCAACCAATGTGAATAGTATTGCTTTTTTAGATGGTATCCATTGATCTTTGATCAATGTAAATAGCTGCTGTGGTTCTTCAATAATTAAATCTCGAATTTTTCGTTGCAAATTAACACCAATGCATCGTACTAAGCGTAAAAATATTTGCAATCCAGATTTGGTTTCTAATCGTTCATCCAATTGAATGTTTGTATTTAATGTTATTACAAATTGCAACCAAAACTGTGCTGCTGTTTTTGAAGTTTCATCTCTTTTGGTGAAAATTTTGTTGAAATATGGATGATTGTAGTTTACAAAAAATGTAATTGCACCAGCAATGGTAATTTCAACTAAATTTGTTCGAAGCTTCATTACATTGACTTGATCCTGAGTATCGTGCATAGCTTTCTGCACTTTACCAATCCAATTACTGTTAAAGGTAAAAGATCCAAATTAAAGGAATTTGAGAAAAAAAAAAAAATAAAATAAAATCAAAAAATAATTTAAAATCAACAACTCACCAGGCAATTTCACGTAATTTATGCAAAAGTTTGATAATTTCATTGGCAACATTCTCATCTTTGTTCAACTCAAACATTCGAGCTGTCAGAATGGCGGCCATTACTAATTTTAGCGGATGCTTCCAATTTGCTTGTTGATACTCAATGAATTGATCGACTAATTTGCACATTTCAAAAACAAATTCAGGATCGGTGAAATCTTCATGTGTCTCACTTACTGCGCTTCGGCCAAATGCACTTATTTGACCTGGTCCTAATTGCCACAATGTTTGCATTATTAATGCCAATACCGATTTCGTTTCAAACGAAAGACCTTCGGTTGCAATGAATCCATACAATTTTCGTAATTGTAAGCGATGGCCATCGGCACGAAGTGAACCAAAATTTTTGTATTCGGCCAGCGTTATATTTTGTGGACATTCATGTTGACGTGCAATTACATCATTTTGAAAATGACCACCATTTAACATCCACTGCAATGTTTGTTCTTCAACATTAAAATTGCACATTTCATCAATTGATTGATCATCGTATTTCGTTGGTAAACGCCTTTTTTCAGCATAGTATACAAGACTGTAACCATTTTCTACGGTAAATATATCCGATGATTTTTCTGGTATCGAATAATTGAGACGTTTTTTCGTATGCAATTTATGTTGTGTACTGCTTCCAAGAAAAACTAATTCACTTTTTGATGTAACATTTACAAATGTATTCAATTGAATATCATCAATCCAATTGCCAATAATTCGAATTCTTTTTGATGGTTTTTTCTGCATTTGTCGAACTACGATATAAAGAACATCTCGTAGACAGGCTATTTCATCTGGAATCAATAATTCAAAAACAACAGCCAACTTTTGACACTTTTTTTCGGGCAATGATCGTTCATATTTTCGCACTTTGATATCATGAATTTTATTCTCAATGCCACATTTTTCACATTTCTCAGTATCATGTCTTCGCTTTCCATTTGTATTTTTGATATAATTGCATTTCATTGTACTAGCACGATTTTTCAACTTATCAATTTCATCGATCTCCTTACGAAACTCTTCTTGAAGTTTTTTAATTTCTTCGTCATCTTTTTTCTTGAGTTTATTCAACAATTTCTTCATTTCAATATTTTGTTCGGCAAATTCATATGCAAATGATTCCTCTGTTGGCGCATCTTCTTCTAAAAGTCCAATAAATTTATTTTTGTTACGTCCATGGAAGTAACTTTTTAGCTCAAAAGCAATGTCCATGTCTTGACCATGTGGTAGCAGTAAACTTTCGAAAATAAATTCATTTATACCACATCGATAATTTCTGTAAATTAGATGAGCTTTAATTGCAATTTTATCCATAATTTGAACGATTTTCAATTGTGTCAACAACATGCGACTGAAACCCAGTTGATCGCCTTTGTAATGCTTTTCCGCTTTATTTCCATACATTGTAGACCATGAACGTAATGTTACAGCACTATAACGGCTTGAAGCATCATCTGCATTCAATTGATAAAGTATCCAATTTTCGAAATCACAAAGAAATATATCAGTTTGAATTTTTCCATTGAGATTTTCAAATGATTCGGCTTGTGGTTCATTCATTGCATGAAAATCGTGTCGAATCCATTTTGGTTTTTTCGTTACATTTTGATTTTGACATTCTTCATTATTTGACTCTTGACGACGTGCCAAATATTCACGTAATTTTGATACCTTTTGTTTGGCATCAATTTCAAAATTAAGATGTTGCAATACAGGTAATGTACTCTTGCGTTCAATTTCCATTTGCAAATTTCCAATTTGATAATTAATGCGCTTGCGAATTGCTTTGATCATCATTTTTGTATTATCGACAATGCGATCACAAATACTTTGGTATGTCGTAACAATTTCCTTATTGTTTTGATCACCTTCTATTTCAGTGTGCAAATGTTGCAGTTTTTCAATGCGTCGCGCCATTTTGGCCAGCAATTGTGTAACATTATCAATTTTCAATTTTGAATACAATTCATCTTCGACCGTATCATAGAATCCGCATAAAACCGTTAAATACTTGAGCATCACTAATTTGTACAAGAATTTTCCGCCAATTTTACCATATTGAACAGTCAAACCAAGTTGTAATGTTACTTTTATGGCGGTCCAACATGCTGATCGACGAAATTGTAAATCGAATTTTACGGCAAGCACATCGTCTCGAATTTTTTTCGTAATTACTTGAAATTCATCATCAGAAACCATGGTACTGTTGTAATTGCAAAGCATCGGAATCAACCAATCGCTCACATAATTTGTCAAAAAAATTTGCTTTTTTATTTCATTTTGTCTCGTGCTCATGTATGTTTCATATTTATACATTGACCTTTCACTTAATGTAACAATCTGTTCTGTAAAATCCAACGATTCAATTAATTTTGATTTTTCAAGTTTAACAGTAAATGCCGGAAAATCCATCTGAAATTTAAATATAAACCAAACATACAATAGAATGGAATTATTGAGAAAAATGTTTAAAATTGTCATTTTAATGTACCTTCACATCACTACTTGGATAGTCAGCAATTTGTTGAGCGCTCAAACTGAGTGGATAAGTTGAAACTATCAAGTTTTTCACTTGATTTTCTTGATTAATTGCTGGCATATAAATGAATAGACAACAATTCTGTTGTTCAATGTAAATTGATTTCATTTCGCCCGGTTTTTGTTGACTAAATTCACGCAAAATTATTTCCTTTGTCATTGACGTTTTGACATTATGTAAACCTTTGATTAATCCACTTATTGATTGCGATAAAACATTTTCATTTTCGAACCAATCGACTACATCAACCATCAGCTCAAGTAGAGCTGTTTCGGTTTCATTCAATTCAGTTGAAAGTTTTTGTGGTAAAAATCGCGGCCACACAACATGCGTGACCATTTCCTTGTGTGTACTTTTCTTTGGTTTGTATGAAACCGTTTGAAATGTTTCGGGTTGCAAATGATTTTCGAATGCATCCTCATCGATATCCATGCGATTATCATCAGCATCCGAATCCATTGTTGTCGAATTGTCGATTATTCAGCAATTCTATGTGAATGAAAACATCAATATAAAATAGTTTATTTTATTGAATACGCCAACTTTTCTCATATTTAAATATGCCCAACTTTTCTCGTGGTTCAATTGAAACATGTAAAGATGACAAAGAATGTTCAATTGAAATAAACAAAACAAAAAAAAAAAAAAAAAAAAAAAATTTAGACGCTTCTTGTTAGTGCTTACCGATTTTGTAGTGTGATGAAAGATCAAATGATCCTGTCACTTTTTTGATACTTTCAATCGCTCGAAATACAATAGTCACAGTAGGACGATACAAAATTCAGAACTGTAAAAAAAAAAGGAAATATGTCAGCATTAGTGGATGAAATGATGAAATTTTTCTTTCAATTTTTTGTTTCATTCAAATTCGATATCGCATTGAAAAATTATAAATACCGTTTTTTTTTTCTCAATAAATTGCGTCTTGATTTTATAACATGAATATATAAGCGAAGTAAAAAGAAATGTCGTTGCAAATTCCGTAAGTACGATATACATTGAAAGGAGTGTGTAAAACGAAACGGGATACGATAGCTATGCAATATTCACCATGCCGCCAAAAATTGTTTGTTAGTTTTCTATGTGTATCAAAAATGTCAAATAAGAAAAATGTTTACGTTGTACACATTACACTTAAATTTGATGACATTGAATTTTCGGTCAAGTGAATTTTATGCATATGATGGTGAAAATAATTTTAGTGTAAAATATCAAAACGATTACATTCGAAATCCTTCTTTACAAAATTCTAACCTAAATTATCAACAAAATCAAGTTTAGTTATTGCGCACTTAATGAGAAATTGACATTTTCACGCAATTGTTTTTATACGGAATACACATGGATTATTTAAGATCGAATTAAATTGTTTTCTAATTTTTTTTTTTCACTTTAAATCAATAGAAATTCAACATTTATTATAGAAAAAGACATTCACTATCAACGTCACAGTTACAATACTTTACATGTTTTCTTCCATCTTCAAAATGATTTCTTTGACATATTTCTGTCATACAAATACACACTCATTATTGTTTTAACATAAATTGTCTTACGATGCCGATATAAACGAACAAGCTAACGTTCAATAATATTCTAATATTTATGGTCTTCAATTGTTACATTCAACGGTTGCGTTCAGCACTTTTGCCGTTGTGTGTAAGTATGCGTTTCTTAACGTGATTGATTTAACAAAATAACGTTTTGATTTAACAAAAATGCCGTTTCTGTGTTCATAATGCGATGCTAACACTTGTTTATTCAATACAAGCACAAAATCGTTGACAACAGGGAGAAGAAATTTATTTGACGATAATGGGATCTTTTTCTTATACTACATAGTACATTCTTCATCTTTTTCTTAGTACATTCATCATTATTTCATAAGTTTGGAAATAAAAAGTTGTTGTTGTCGTTGTTGTTGTTGGAAATAAAAAGACAGAAAGAACGTTATTGAAATTATTTTTGATGCAAATTCAATGTCAGCACAATTTCAAATGAAATATCAACAATTCCCGTATTGTTCAAATCTGTTACAATCTTTATTCGAATTTACAAAATGGAATGAATTTTACATGGATAACAATTTGTATTGATGTTTAAATCAATGCATTGCATGCAATTTTTTTTTTTTTTTTTTTTTTTTTTTAATTTGTTTATAATCAACAAATGGCGACAACCATATTTGTTTATAAATGGAATAAGATTTGTTATTCCTTTTAAGTTGACAAATAAAGTGTTTAGACTATTTAATTTGCTTATATGAATATTGTAATTTCCAAAAAAAAAAGAAAATAAATTCAATGAAATCAAAATGAGATATTTTACTGGAATTGAATGAAAATGACATTAAAATGTAGAAAAAAGTATATTCAACACTTAAAAGAATTTCTTATAACATTTTTGCTCGTTATATAACTCAAAAAGTGCATTTATACTTTGAATTACAAACATGGTGTTGTATATTGTCGCACGTTTGCACTTGAGAGCAAAAACCTAGACGAAATTGTTCACAATCAAAAAGGGTGATAATTTCAAAACTACACAGACAAATGAAAAGAAAAAAAAAAATAATCCATTGAAAATTGAAAATAAAAAGATTTGGAAAAAATGGAATGAGTTTTTGAAATCAGTGTAGACAATGATAAACGCAATTGGTAGCGACACGTGACTTGCACATATACACTCCATACTGGCATTGAGTCTATGTGTTTATTGCATGAGCCACTGATTTTTTTTCTTCCACCGTATGTATTGTTGCATTTCAAACGAAAGAAGAAGGCAAAAAAAAAAAAAAACAAAAAAAAAAAATGAAAGTCTTTGTTCACATTGCAAGTGCGTTGATTGTTTTCACTTCATCAAGTTTTTTCGTATTGTGATATGAGCACAGCTGAGCCCATTTGAACAAAGACGGTAACTGTGGAGGGTGACGCGATAAACCTGATGTAAATCCAAATGTATACGCATACATTGATAAGCGATTGTGCTGCACACATTTATTAGACAGACTAAGCAAATGAACAGTATTTGGTTTTGTGATTTGCTTGTTTCCGTTAGAGCAAAAACTTGAACAATTTGTTTGGCCAGATTGGAATCCTTTATCAAAACAAATTATTTGATTTAACAAGAATGCAGTTCAAGTTTATTCACCCTAATGTCAATGAAAAAAAAAAAAAAAAAAAATACAAGAGCCGAGCAATAATCACAATTTGTTGGTTGTTGCATTCAAGCGGAAATCCCTTTATAGGGAATTAAATTCACGACTAAAGAATTCCATTGGCCATGCAAGAGCTGAGAAAAAAGAATAAAATAAAATAATCATTGAAATGAGAAAAAATTTCATCAGTTCTTTTGGAATTTGTGATTGGAATTTGAAAAATGGAAATTTAATTGTAAACATCTCAATCAATTGAAATTGAACGCGTGTTTTAACAACAAATTCACACAAATTACATATTTCAAAATGAATTGAGCCCATTTTCATGGCGATTTTAAAATTGCATTGGTTTGGCTAACAACCAAAAACACGTATCGAATTTTCTATTGATTTGAATTATTAAAAGATTATTTGGTTACATGTTAAACAGATTTTCAATGTGTGTGTCTGAGTGTGTATGTGTGAGTGTGTGTGTGCGCGCGAGTGTGTGGTGTATGTCTATGTGAGTGTATTTGTGCATGAACATTTGTAATAAATTGTTGTCCATTTGGATTTTGTATGTAAACTTATGTTTGTGCTCATTCCACTCGATTAGTATTTGAATAGCGAAAAGAGAGGTCATCGTAAATTCGGCACTATATTTTCGCTTGCTATCGCCCCTACAAAATTTGTGTTTTTCGGTTAAATCATGTGTTAGCTCAAATAATGAGATATGATAAGTACACTGTTATCCAAACTGAACCGATGCACGTTCGATTCGACTGGCCAAAACCAGAAAAACAACTAGACACTCATACCCAATGAATTGATTGGTAAATAAATCCATTCGTTATGGTTGATAATTGGCGTGATGTGTTGTTTTTTTCCATATTTTTCTTTCTCTTTCTCTCTCTCCCCCCTCTCTCTCTCTCTCTCTCCCTTTTTTACTCGTTCGCTCATCTTGTGCGTTGTCGTTTGTGTGTGTCGTAAATTGCAATAGCATTTATAAATGATGCCGTTAATTAATCGGGTTTTACTTGCTTGTATTAGTTACTGTGGTTTAAACTAGTGTGTGTTGCACTAATCAATAATCAATAATTGTAACATTGTGCCTGTTTACAATTTATCATTTTCATTCATTATGCATGATGCCTTTCATACAAATTTCGACCATTATTTGCGATAATGATCTTTGTTCATCCAACGCATTCAACATAATCGAGAAATGACCATTGCAATAGTACTATTTACACGCATTCTATAATTATGCTGAAATAATATTTTGCGTGCGCTTATCGTAAAAATTTGCTTGCAATTTGTTCTGTCAAATGCACAAAGAAAAACCATTGCGTGCGTCTAAACCACAGTTATCGGCGTTCAATTTGTAATTAATGTTCGGTTATCTAAGCATTTGTTACTGAGTTCATTACTCAAGTTTTTTTTTTCATTCGTCCCTTTTTTTTCAATTGCATGTTTGGATTTTCTAGTAAATGAAATATTACTATTTTGCGTTAATCACAGTGAGGGTGAATTGGAGCGTATGACGCTTTAAAATATGCTTAACCTTAATGTAATTTGAGATCATTCTCTCTCTCTCCCTCTCTCTCTCTACCTCTCTCTCTCTCTCTTTCTCTCTCACTCTCTCTCTCTCTCTCTCTCTCACTCTCTTCCTCTCTCTCTCTCTCTCACTCTCTTCCTCTCTCCCCCTCTCTTCAAATCTAATTTCTTCTTTTTCTTTCTTTGATTAAACTCGGTAATTTGACTATCGATACACGACCGCAGTGTACTTGAAATTTCTACTTTTATGAAATCCGTTTTCCAGCAAATTTATTATCAAATCGCAAATTGAACAGCATAATTGCGTGGTGTTTAGTTTATTCTTCTTGGTTAACGGTATAAACCAGGCGTCAACAATAATTGTTGCCACACGCATAAATTTCAATTAGAGTAATGAGCGGTCACATTTACCAAATTCAGCCAATGTCAAAATCTCTCAATGGCACCACTTCAATAAATATATCAAAACAAAAACCACCTTCTGTCGAACGTACTTTTCGCTGTTCAAGCCAACATAAGTCTTACGATTGATGACAACCATTCAACTCTCAGCAGGCGATTTGATTGCATGCAATGTCATTACGTAGATCCCATGTTGTGATTTAAATTCGTATTTGTCACATTTAAGGAAAGAAAAATGTTCGTCATCATGTTCTCCGTTTTTTTTTTTTTCTTCTTCATTTTTTCCTTTTTTCCAAGTGGAATATTTGTATGAGTGGAAAAGCCACAACCACAACAAAATTATACTAAATTACAAAATGAGATCGCACTAAGAGAATTATTTCCAAAACTGTATTATGGTTGAATCTCAACTGAAGACAATAAATGATGAATGTTTCAATTAACACGTCGATTTACAAATTCATATGAATCACATTCGGATGTTAAAGTCACGAATGCCAAAATAACAGCATCATTTGGTCTGAAAATTTGCAATTTCATGAAATCTTTTGCTGATTGTCGCCATATGACAATCCATTCAGTCCTGAGTTTCACTATCATTAATATGATTATGATGATGTATTACAAATGCAGACTGTTACATGCCACTCTTCATCCATAATAATAATTCAATTTGATAACAAGCTCGAATAAGGACCAACGCATTTTCAGCCCGCTGCTACACCCGGAGGAAAAAAAAAAACCAAACATACACACACACATACCGATGGAATGGCGGAAAAATGCGAAGCACACGGGAAAAAGTAATATTTACAACGATCTAACGAATCGTACACAAATGACGTCTCTCTCTTCCTCGCTCTCATTCTCTCTCTCTCTCTCTCTCTCTCTTCCTCGCTCCATTTCCCTCTTTCGCTACAGCAGCGAGTTGAATAAAAGCACCCATGATTGCTATGACAGATTGTGTTTTTAGCGAGATAGTGACTGTTCAAACTGATAACATTTTTGGGAATCCCAAATCGGTATGATGAGCGAACACACATGTTTTTTTGTTTTTCCATCTATTGATTAGATGAATTCATATTCAAACCGCATATTCATGATCTGCACTTCGCGTCATGTGTACAGGTCACGAGTATGTAGCAGGTTTTCTCTCCCCATTATTGTGAATAAATCGTAAATATCTGCAGCCAGCAATATGATATTAATATTCAACGAACCGTTAGGTCCACCGAAAATGCAAGAACATAAATGCGAAGAAATAAGAGAGAGAGAGAGAGAGAGAGAGAGAGAGAGAGAGAGAGAGAGAAAGAGAGAGAGAGAGAGAGAGAGAGAGAGAGAGAAAGAGAACGTGCTAAAGAGAGTGTGACAGAGACAAAAAAAAAAAAGAATTTTCATGCAAAGTCGAATATTATGTGCAATGTGTATCAACAAATGGATGGTGTTTTTTCAGTTGCTTACATTTCATTTTGTGTGATTGTCAAAAGCGTAACGAGTCTGCTGTTGTTGCTGATTTTGTTACTTTTTTCCAGACTTTTGTTTTGATTACAAGTTAAATGTGTAGAAATGTTTCTATTATTTTATCATCAGCAGAAGCAATGTGAGCCAGCTGCATGTAAAAACATAAATACACAGCACGATGAAAGCCAGAAAAATGTGAATAAATTTCAAGTTTCAACCGACCGCTGAACAAGCCGCACGACATGAGAGTGAACAAGAAAAAATGTTGGGGCCAACCAAACGATACCAAACAAACGAGATGGCAAAAGGAATCCATAAAAAGCGGAGCTGAGAAGAGAAGGGGGCGGTGAAAAAAAAACTTCATTTTCTTTCTTGTGCGCACAGGAACCAAAGTGACCATAAATTTATTGTGTTGAATTGTTTTTGTGTTTTAAATTGTTATATTTTTCTTTTTTTTCGTTGTTCATTTGCAAGAAGAGAACTTCCTGGTGAGACCGAACACTTGTGCCAATTGTCCTTACAATATTTCACCCAACATTCGCCGGCAATTTTTAGCCACGCACCCACCAAATGAAATAAAAAAAAAAAAAAAAAAAAAAAATAAAAAGAGTCGAGTTTGTTCGAGTTCAAAACTATGGTGAAGGAAGTGAAAAGAGCAAAAAGTGAAATTTACTTTTCATTTGCCTGTTGTTTGCTTAATTTCCACAAAAATAACACGCTCGCAACGAACAAAACGAAAAGTTCATACATCAACCATAAAAAAAAAATGGGCCGAATCGAGTAGAATGAGGAAACCAATTTTACACTCATATTGGAACGAGGTGGAAATGCGACAAATGGAAAAAACGATCGAAAAAAAATTCCGAATTTTCGAAAGTGAAATTTTTTTTTTTTTTTACTCTATATCTGTTGTCGTCGTCATATACTTTCTTTTTCGTCTCAGTTTCACTGACTGAATTCAAAAATGTGCATGTTCTACTGCCAGTTGAATATCGATCACTTTCACTTTTCAAAAGAATTGCTTTCAGCATCCGATATAAACAAGAACAAAATTCTGACATTCTTGTTCACATTTTCAGCAAATAGAATGCTGCAAATGCATTACAGTGAATATGAGTCAGTGTTAAATTTACAACCAAACACTATAATAATGTATGCAAATCGAGCAATGTCTAGCCAAACAATAATCCTTGTTGAATAACGCATTTGCGTTTAAAATGCATTCAACAACAAATGCTTAGACAATGCTAGAAATGTATCGCAATTTCACATGAATGAGTTTTTGTATACAATCTAATAAATATTTCACATTTCACAGACAAAATCATACAATTGCATCGTACGCAAATATTAAGGCAATTGCAATGATTAGCATACATTTTCACTACTTTGAATTGAATTGCCGTTGAAAATTTGTTCCCGATTCATGAGTGTGTATGTTTGTATGATTCAAGGTGAAATATATACATCGTTAAATTGTTTTATTACATATAAATCAATTACAATGATATTTACAAAATGATTCTTTTCATTTTGTGGGTAAACGTGCAATGAAAATATCGTTGCATTTTTTATTTTCAATTTGAAAACATTGCCTGAAACGATATATGCATTTCAAAATTGTAAACAAAAATGCACAGCATTTCAATATACATATCAATATCATGCATTGTTCCAGCAATGGATTCGGATTGTGTTCGGGTCCTGGAAATCAAATTCCAGTTGTGAAAAATGCGCACAATCCACAATTGACAAGGGGAACACATGTAATTCACTGGAACGATTCCTGTGAAAACAAAACTGATAACACAACGCTTTGAAATCCCCAGTTGGAAAACCAACACAATCATATACATACACATCGAACTACGCGTAGCGTGTTACGTTCAACATACAAGTGAGTCGGATTCAACATACAATTGAGTCAGATTCATTGAATACAACCAATTCGATGCTAAAGTGGCGATACACTCCGAAAAAAGTGCTTTACATTGAATTTTTGTGTACTGATATGCCGTTCGCAATGTACAAAACAGTTTAGTTGAGCCTGGGATAGCGGCAGAAACAGACATAAATGAAAGCAAAGCTCATTGTTTCATATTTATCAATCTATAGTCCAACGACGAGACGATTTGAATCGTTATTAAAGTAAAGAAAAATTTCGTTGCTTGAATGTGTTATTAGTCTTCGTCTTCGTCTTCGTCTAAAATTACAATTCCAAACAGTTTTGTAAAGTTTTAAAGCGTATCATCATCATCATCGTCTTCGTCATCGATGTTGTCATTGTCAACGCTAGAGCATCGTGATATAGCATTGAACATTCTTTGGAGGGGTTTTGTGTCAAGAAATGATGCCACTTAAGATAAAGCAAAAACCATCGAGCATCTGAAAAATAAAGATAAAAATCATTTGCCTTGTGTCTCATCTCAAGCGCTACATTTTGGGTGAAAATTTTCGGAAAAAGTGAATATTTTCTTGTTGATTATTTCTAATGAAAAAAAAAAAAAACAACAAAACACACGCAACAGTGAAACACTTCAACCCTTCGGATAGGATTTTCCCTTAACGAATAAATGAGTTTGTGAAATGAAACTGTGAACTTAAAGAAAAAGAAAAATAAAACGAAAAAAAAAAAAAATATTGAACGAGAAAAGAGAATCGGATATTTTGTGACAAAATCAAATTGAAGTGTTCAACATTGAATTGAAAATTGAAGCATTTTGAAACGATAATGATTATAGTTTGAGAATAAACGAAGAGTGCGTGTTTTTTTGATTTTCAATGTGCCCAAAAGAAAATTTTGCAATCAAGAGGAAATTCTTCGGAATAATTCCGTTCAATCGATAAAAACTGATATCCGTTTTGAAAGTTTCACATTTTTTTTTTTCTCTCTTCATTCGATCTGTGGAGTGGAAAAGTGCACCATTGAAAAGAATTTAACGACAAAACAAGAGAGAAAGATAGCAATTTTTTCATGCAAAACTTCCAACTTGTGGTAAAAATATAAAAAACAAGAGATTAAAAACGATGTAGTTAGCAAATTGTCGGTACAGAAAGAAAAAAAAAAAATTTTTTTTAAGGAAAAAATCGAATATTTTTGTCTTCGTGTTGTGTAGTTCCGTGAAAAAAAAAAAACCGAAGGAAAGAAAAGAAAATCTCAAGATATTTTGTATCGAGAGTACGAATGTGTACTAGTGAAATTGTGAACTAAGTCTGTGGCAGCGTTTCTCTTCGGTGTAATAACATAAATTATCATCAATATGGATACAATCGTGGTAATGGTGCTGTTGGCAATCGTGCTCCATGGGACACAAGGTATGAACTTTATTCCAATTTCCATTCCCTCTCTCGAAATATTCGCAAAATGTTCACTAAAACAGAAAATGAGAAAATGGGAGATAGGAAGGGAGAGGGGAAGAGAGGAAAAAAAAAAAACAAGATTACAGTGTGTATTGAGCAAGAATTATGACGATAAAACCCCCGAAATATTAAGTATCCACTTGAAGAATAATGAAAATAATGGAAAGTACCCGAAAATTTTTTTTTATGTATAACTTGGAAATCGCGGAAATATGAAAACACTTTTGTTGAATTGGTTTTTTGCTTATTTCTCTTCATCTTCATTTTCTTGCGAAAATGATTCGATCAATGAATATGGGTATTCGTGCTCTTTTTGGTTTTTTTTTTTTCTTCCTTTCTTGAAAATGCAATACGAATGATTCAGAGATAACGGTTTCGTCGCAAAACGGGACAAAAATGACAGACCATTTTCTGCAGTTTATTACTATTATTGTTATTGTTATTTCGGATTTTTACTGTTATTATTTCCCTTTTTTACTACATTCAATAAGGAAATATTATATCTGCAATATGGAAATTTAACAAAATGATATCGCTCGTTTTCTTTTCCGGTATGCATCTAAATAACATGTACAATTGCATGAAAATGAACCCAATTCAACTGTTCAAAATGAAGAAATATTCATTCAGAGACAACGACACACACACACACATGCAGAGAGAGAGAGAGAGAGAGAGAGAGAGAGAGAGAGAGAGAGAGAGAAGAGAAAGAGAAAGAGAAAGAGAAAGAGAAAGAGAAAGAGAGAGAGAGAGAGAGAGAGAGAGAGAGAGAGAGAGAGAGAGAAAGAAGTAGAGTATATAAAATTATGTGAAACACTCAATGCTGATGTTGCAAAATGAAAACAGGAAAATTTCCTTCATTTCCTTATTGCTTTGTATTCATCTCATCGTAGATTTTTATTGGTTTCAAGAGCACCTTCTAAGCCTCAATGTAAAAAGATGCTAGCAAAAATAGATGCAATAATATTGAATCTGTTTCTCTCATGTAGACATTGAAAAATGAATGCAAATGTCAATGACAGAATCACAATCAGCATCCAAACACATTTTTCTTCTTTTTTTTTTTATTCTGGATAAATAAAGCAATCGACAAATATTGTGTTGCAACAGGGAAAAATTCAATTCAATGCCAATATTTAGGCAAATCAACAACAAAACAATAAAACTCAACAACAATTCTATCGTCAAAAAATTGGTGAATTGAAATTTGAAAAATCAATGCCACAATAAGGGTACCATAAAGCCATTTACAAGTACAAATGTGAAATTTACCTTTCAACATTCAACGTACATGTTTCGTATTTCGTTCACATCGACACAACGTTGATTTACCATAAGGAAATCCATGTTTTTTTTTTTTTCGTCGTTTTCCGAAAGGGATTTCACATTTGCCAATGTGTATTTCTTCTTTTCTTTTTTTTTTTTCTTCGCTCAGAAATGCAATCTGTGCACAATTTTTAAGTAAATTCACCGCCAAGGAAAATCTCGTCTCCACCTCAAGACTACATTAAAAATTTATCGAATTTTCGAAACATAAGACACGGCCTCATGATTTGTTGAGCCGATAAATGTACGTTCGCTCACTTGCTCTTTGTCTACTTCTAATCCAATTGAACATTTAATTTACATTTCCGATTCCATGGATTCATGCAAAATTCAACACACACACACACACACACACACACACATACACGATGAACCAACACAAAGCAGTTAACAATCAAACGCTGTTAAATGCATGCCCATTCCGAAATTCCGCCTCCATCGTTGTCGTCGTCGTCGTCGTTGTCGCATATATTCTGTTTGATTTAGCTCATCGATAAGACTGATGTGAGTTAGATGCATCGGCAAACACACCAATTTCATAGTCGCTTGTTTTGTACAATACACAATAATATTGATATCGAACGAACCTAATCTCATCTCGCCCCGTTTCGTCTTTTTCTAAATGTTACCCGCACCATATCAACATCTTTTTACATACATGCCGAAGGTGTATGTTTCCATCTTACATACCAAACGATTCCCTCACAAGCGTTTAGCATAAAATTTTCAAAGGTAAAAAAAAAAAAAAAAAAAAAAATCCAATGATTCAATGCTGTTCTCATACGGTTTCTATTTCTCCCTTTTGCTCACATACTTTCCCATTGCTCTCTGAGTATAACGGCCTGTTTTATGTTCTTATAAAATCAATTTAACCGTAAGTTTGATCTCATCTGCAATGCAAATGTGTTTATTTTATCCTTTTTATACGTATTTTATGTGCTACATCGTAACCACTAGACATTCTCGAACCTCAAGCGCTCGCTGAGTTACAACCGAGATGCTGAACTGCGATTGATATCTTCATATTTCGGGTAGACCGTATTATTCTCGTTCCTATTCTTTCTACATATTGAACTCTCTCTCTTCTCTCTCTCTCTCTCTCTCTCTCTCTGACTCTCACTCTCTCTCTATCATTCTCTTTCTTCTCTCTCTCTCTTTCTTTCTCTCTCTCTGTTTCTTTCTCTCTCTTTCTCTCTCTTATTTCTTCTCTTCATACTTCTCTCACTCATACTTTTACAATTGCAAGCGAAATATTTTCATTTGTTGTTTTGCTCCGCATCGATTCATGATATAAATTTCAATGTATCTTTGTTTCAATTCGCTAACCAAACAGCAACAGTGTATGAGAAATTTTTTTTTTCTGAATCATTGTAAGCCACTTTGATGAATGGCAGTAATGGTGTATTGTTGATTCAATTCAGAGTATCACTTATCGAACAACGCACAATTGAAAATCGGTATTGATATGCGTACGTTTTGTGAAAATTTACGGTGGTTGCATTTTAAAGTATAATATTGTTTTCATGTTGTTGAATACATTGCTTGTAATGGAAACCAATGTGTTTGGTTTTATACAAGTACATTCACATGTTTAATGCACGGTACAACCGATACCAACATACACAGTACAGATGAAGGAATGACGACGAAATTGGATAAATACAGAAAAAGAAACTCTCTTTCTCCTTCTTTGTTTTGTTATTTGTCATGAAATTGTGGTGATGTTGAAGTAGATGGCTTTTTTTGTTGTTGTTGTTCACTGAAAACGCAAAAGTTTCACAATGAAATTAAGTTTGGTTATCACATGCTAGATAACTACATATATAGGCATCAAAGCAAAACAAAGGCGCAGCTTGTACATGTAAAAGAAAGTGAGAGTATGTAAGTGTGAGTGTGAGTGTGATTGCGAGTGCGAAATGCTCAAGTGTATGCATTTGATTAAAATATTATAAACTTAAAAGCTTACTTTTACAAAAGTTTTTTTTTTTTTTCATACAGTTTGCGCGAAAATGTTCTAAAACCCAATTACAGTTGACGACGGTTTTTCTCGCATCTTGTCATTGATCCCTCACCAAAATTATATTGGCAACGAAAGCAAAAAGAGGAAAAAATACTGAACCAGAAATTGCGAATTTTCCTTGTCAACTTCTGTGTTTTGCTTCGAATGAACATCGTCACATAGCAATTTGTGTTGAACACAATTTTGAGTGCTCTTTGAGATTGTTTTTTTTTTCTCTCTCTCTCTCTCTCTCTCTGTGTGTCTTTGTCTTTCTCTCCCTCTCTCTATGTCACTCCCTGAACAAAAATATCGATTGAAATATAATATGTTGAATTAAAATGCCATTCTATCTTGATATTCACAGTCAGGTTGATTTACCGGCACATTTTTGTTTGGGGTTTGTATCATTCCAACGTGTATTTGTTTCAAAAAGGAATTTCCGTATTTTTTTTCTTTTTATTTTTTTTTTTTTCATTTTTTTTTTTATTTTTGGAATGAAATTCGATCAGGAAAAATGCGACACCATTTTGCTTCGAGAGTTTGAAATATGAATTACATCGTCCAGTGTGTATATTATGTGAATATAATGAAAAAAGACACGCAAAGTGGAAAAGAATGCGATAGCTTATGAGTGGATTGGAATTTTATTCAAAATGAGAAGTCAAACTCAAAATCAATACGAATTTGATCAAAATTACAGTCATAATAATTATCGCATTTAGATCTATTTTGAGCTCACTTTCCACAATTACGATTGAGCAATTACATTTACGAATTCAATCAATGTGATGGCGCATAAACGGAATTTCGCAGTTTAAATCGAATATAGAATGGAAAGGAGGAGAAGAGAAGAAAAAGAAGAAGAAGAAGAAGAAGAAGAAGAAGAAGAAGAAGAAGAAGAAGAAGAAGAAGAAGAAAGAACAAATGGAAGAAAAAACACTTAAAGTTGTCATGAAAAATTGTAATTAAAAGGAATCGTTAATAGTTTCTCCATCGACATGGAAAAATTATTTTTTTTTTTCTCTAACTCCCTTGTTCTTATTTATTTGCTCTTCCACTTGCCGTCGTTCATAAATTTCATTAGCGTCGAATGAAATTGACTGGTAAAATGAGAACATTTTATTCCGTTTGTGAGCTGTAATATTTTAATGCAAGCAAGTTTTTCTTCCAGCGTCGTTTCGTTGATTCAGATGATTACATCAAATGGAGAGAGAGAGAGAGAGAGAGAGAGAGAGAGAGAGAGAGAGAGTGAACAAAAAAGTGAAGTTGCATGAGGCGCATACATTTGTCCCGTTGCTTGTCATCAAATATGCGTAGTTGGGCGACAGTGTTTATGTCGCATTCGCAAACGAAATGCGATTTGATTTGAAAACAAACGAAATGGAGAAAGAGAAGAGAAAGGCCCGAAGAGACAAATAGAGAGCAACGGGGCGAGCAAGCCAAAAAGAAAGGGAAACGCATTAGAATTTTTCATGTCTCCCTTTTTTTTGCCTCTCCGTTTCGATAAATGAATGCGCTTCGTAAATTATGGAAAACTGATAAAATGTACTATACTTATGTGAATTGAAGCACGAAAAAAAATATGAGCACGCTTGATATGCGCACATAGGGGGCGACCAAAGTTTCAGCTGGTAATTGGATAGCTCGTTGCATTTTCAATATAAACAACAAAATAACGGTGGTCTTTTACTTAATAAGGATAAATATTTACATGCAATTATAATTATTCTTTGAACACAGAAATAAAAGAAGAAAAAAGCAACAACAGAAACAAGCAACAACAATAACAACTGTAACTACATCGACAACATTGAAAAGAATTTGTTTTCAACCATGAAACACGAAGGGAGAAAATTTTTCCAAGCAACCAAAGAAATCGAAAAGTGCTCAACGGAAATGTATAATTTTTTCCAACATCAAAATATCAATCATAAAAAACGGAGAGAAAAAAAAAAAAAAGAAAATAGAATAAAGTGTTGTCAATTCAAAATGGAGTTAGAAAAATTCAATTATACAATATGTTGATGATAGGTGCGTTTTGAAAATGAGAAAAAGAGAAGAGAGAAAAGTTATCGAGGATTCAATATGGTTTAGTTCGTTGGTAGAGATAGAGAGAGAAAGAGAGAGAAAGAGAGAGAGAAAGGGAAAGAGAGAGAAAGAGAGAGAGAAAGAGAAAGAGAAACAAGAGAGAGAGAGAGAGAGAGAGAGAGAGAGAGAGAGAGAGAGAGAGATAGAGATAGAGATAGAGATAGAGATAGAGATAGAGAGAAAGAGATAGAGAGAAAGAGATAGAGAGAGAGAGAGAGAGAAAAAGAGAAGAGAGAGAGAGAGAAGGAGTGAAAAGAATGAAAGAAAATAAAAAAAAATCGGCGCAAAACTTTCAACAAAGTTACAATTACAGTTATTTGCTGGCAATGGGCCTTGTGAACCTGAACATTTCCACTTTATACATAACATACACTATCTTATACAGTCAATCTGCTACCCAAAACTAACTCACATCATTCGGATACTTAATTCAAGCGAGCAATTCAAATACGGTTAGTTTGGAATTGTGTTTGAAACGAGCGAACATTATTCACTTTTCATTGAAATAACATTATGAATGGCAAACATATTATTATAATCATTTTACATTTATTCATATTCCAATTTGCAATTCATTTTATTACACAGTGCGATTTTGTTGTGTGAAATGCGCGCACGGAATGTTATATAGTGCGAGGCATTATGTCGTTTGCTGTTCATAGAGCTCAAATAGAAATCGGATGTACGTGGCATCTATGCTATAATTTCATCAGTTACATTTTAACTATTTAGTATGCTTGAGCTTGTCTCAAACAATGTTATGAATACGTACGAATTATTACGAATATAAACACACACACACACACACACACATTCACATATGTGAATGATTAATGTTTTGTATACATTGAAAGCCGAATGTTCGGCTTTCGGCGTTGGCACGATTCACTTGACTGCTGATGATAGTTCAAAACTATGTGAAAATGCACATACTTTTCTACATTTTCTTTGGAATTATTTTGCTAACTCGTACACACACGAATTCACTTGATACAAAATGAGATACACAAAACGTAAAGATGTTCATTAGTTGAAAATGAGCGCATCGTGCTTTGTGAACAAACAGCATCAAATTTGATTATCATCATATACAGAGTGATTGAGAGAAAGAGAAAGAGAGTGAGAGAATGTGAGGAAGAGAGAGAGAGAGAGAGAGAGAGAGAGAGAGAGAGAGAGGAGAGAGAGAGAGAGAGAGAGAGAGAGAGAGAGAGAGAGAGAGAGAGAGAGAGAGAGAGAGAGAGATAGAGAGAGAGAGAGATAGAGAGAGAGAGAGAGATAGAGATTGAGAGAGAGAGAGAGAAAGAGAGAAAGAGACAAAGAGAAAGACAAACGATATACGACAAAACTAACGAATTATATTCACAACCAAATGACACAACGTTACAAAAGTGAAAAAAAAAAAAAAATTTCCAACAAAATCCTCTTTTCGCATAATATAAAATTTCTCTTTGTGTTGAGCGCTTTTAATATGGTCGATTTTCACGAAAATAGTGCTCATTATTTTCGGCTTTTGGTTTTCAATGGCACATTACAGAAATTTTAGTTTTGGTGGTGAATATGCCATTGCGTTTAAAATGCAATATTCAAAACGAATAAATGTAAATTTTTGGTAAATGCGGTTTCACAAATGAGAAAATCATCCTTTTGAAAAACTAAAGTGCTCGTGCCGCACAAACACACAGAATCATAGTCACATTATGACCGTTGGTCTTGAACACTCGAAACATACGCACACACATGGAACCAGAGGATGAAAGAGACCAAAGGAGAGAATTCAAAGAAATGAAGCGAAAATGAAGCGCAAATTATTTTCACAAATGTTTGGCATCACATTCACGTCTCACCTCATTCGGGCTCTGTATTCGTGCGTGCGTATATATATATATATATATATATGTGACTGGCCATTTGCATTGTGATTTTATTCAACCAAAAATGTAATGTTGCGAAAATGGACAAAGTTTTGACAATGTGGTTCAATGTGGGCTAAAATGACTACGATAACTCTCTATATGTATTTGAGCAACATAATATGCGAAATTTTTGTGTTAAATTGAAATGTGAAACTTGTTTCATTGTTGCTCTTCATTTCAAATAAAATTGCCGATTTGTCTTGTGAAAATTTAAATAAATGGAATTTTAACATGTGCATTGATAAATGTGTAAAAGGCTGGTAGGTTTCCGGATGGGTTTTTTCCCTTTTATTATGTACCAAACAAATTTCAAATCTACTTAAAAGTGAATGTTAAATCAAAAGCATTACAAACGATTGGAATGCTAATGAACTCCAACATTTTCAATTCATTTTGAATCTCGGCATCTTCTTTTGCATTAAGTTGAAAGAAAGAAAAACAAACTTGATAATTGATACAGGAATTAGTATGAAAATGAGAAAGATCGCATAAGAAATAAATGTATTTCGATTGACGACAACAATAACGTATTTGAGAAAGCATAAATCTGTTGAACCGCCAATACCAGGTATAATAATGATAATGAACACAAGATGGGGTAAAAATGCCAGTGTGAAAATGAAAACATGAAAATGTGAAGAGTTTAGAACTAAAAGTTTTTGCATTGAGGTTATCTGTTGTGCGTTCTAACATATTTAAGCTTTTGGCCTGTGGGTGGTGAATGATGGTGTGTATTTTGTGGGTTTTTTGCTTTTTGGTATGCCAGTGATCTATTAGTGCTTACATTGTTTTTGGTCAAAATGAAATCTACAACTCAGTTAAATACAAAAACATTGTCGAACAAAAATCATGAGGGTGTCGTTTAAGCGTGCACGCAATCTTTGTGTTTACCATGGATAGAAAATCTATTCTATTGAAAAGCAGTTATTCGCCTTTGAATCCAAAACGGTTGAATATGAAAATCGTAAATGAACAAGGCCAATTGTTATGCTAAATGTTCTCACAGCAATGTGTTGGTTTTGAAACGTATCCATCCAACGATATATACCTGAATGTGTTTCAATATGTAATAATTTACCTGGTGCGTATTGTTTTGGTGGCACTCTTGGGCCACATATAAATCTTATTCAAGACTGAAAATAAAACGAACACACACACACACACACATATGCGAAATACAATTTATACGTGCGAACTGTAATGAATACACGAATTGTGTGCCCACGCAGACAGGCGATATATTCCCATTGTTTTTATTAAATGTGAACATCGATCGAACAAAGATGTTGATTTGATTTATGCCATCGATAATGTACGTGCGAACGGACCACACAAAACGATGTGCAAAAACGTCAATGGCAAACTTTTACATAGTGAATTCAACATTAGAAATCTTGTACCGAAATAAAAACAGTGAAATGGGGAGAGGTGGAAAGGGGGAGAGAGAGAGAGAGAGAGAAAGAGAGAGAGAGAGAGAGAAAGAGAAAGAGAGAGACAGAGAGAGACAGAGAGAGACAGAGAGAGAGAGAGAGAGAGAGAGAGAGAGAGAAAGAGAAAGAAGAGAGAAAGAGAGAGTGAGGGTGAGTGAGAGTGAGAATATCGAACGGAAATTGGAAAATGAACTGGCTTATTTAATGAAGTATCACGTATTAAACCGGAGCTCACAAGCCTAATTCTAGTGAACGGAGCTCAGTAATTATGTCGATAAAATGCTCACAAACTTTGAGCTACCTACCGAGATGGTAAGTTCATTTTTGATGTGTGTTGGCTAGCGACAGATGAACAAAGGACAACTTTTGTTCCATTGGCTTCTGTGGTTTTTTGTGTGCGGCTGAGGTATAAATTGCATAAATTATTCGGCACTTCCAACCGAAAATTCGCTTCGATACAGACGATGGAATGAGAGAGAGAGAGAGAGAGAGAGAGAGAGAGAGAGAGAGAGAAATGAGGAATGAGGCGAACAAAAAAATGCTAGCTCATTTATGTATAGTGTTGACTATTTTCTGTGGATTGAATGTTGGTTTTGCTGTTGGTTCGCCCAGGCTATTGGTTATGTTTTCACATGTTATTAATAATTGAAATAACAAAGCATGAACACGCAAACCATATAAACCCAAGAATATAAGACACCCAATACAAACACACACACACACACACGCACACACATAGACAAATCACACGTATATTCACGTTTCAAATGCATATATGGATGAAAAATGCTAACATTCCCGCACCAGAGCGCCATAGGGTTAAATATTCACATTTATTTTATGTCAAATATAATTACTATTCATGATTTTGTTTAACGTTTCATGTTCGCCGTTCATCATTCAGGTTTGATCTTTGTTGGCACGAAACAATATAAATGGATAAAAGGTGCTAAATTCAAATAATTATATGGGTTTTGTTTTGTTTTGTCCGTGTTGTTATTTTTTCTTTCTTTTTTTTTCTTTGGCGCGTAACCAGATAACCAAAAACAACAATTACATAATAACATTGGCAACTGATTGCAATACAGAATATGAAAAAAAATCACATCAATGTTGATAAAATAGAACGAACACAAATTACCCACTTTATATTGCAAACAAGGTTCGCGTGCCGAATGATAAGTGAGTTATTTTGGAAAATGAATTTTACATAAAAAAGAAAAAAAAAATTTCAAGTGTTCCATTGCTTTTATTGTGTGTGTAAAAATGATAACCATCCTCATTAATAGACACATTCAAATTCATTTTGCATAAATGAAATTTGGCCCTATTGCTCGTCGTCGTTTCTTTTTTTTTTTTTTTTTTTTTTGTTTCCTTAACTTTATGCATTCTCTTAAGAAGTACTAACTGTCAGACCAAAGGGTCGAATTTTTTCCCACTTAAACTTCGAAATGAAGCTGTAATTTCCTCAACAAGGTCGAAACTTCTAAAGTACTTGATTTGGTTATTAAAGTCATGCGTTTTTTTTTTCTCTCTCTTCATTATTTTTCTTTGTGGATCTTCCCTCATTTCAGGGCCAATGCTAATAAATTGAAAGAAGATGAAAACTGCCAATAAAAAGCTAATTAATAATGTCGATAAAAGAAAGTCTTCAAGAGTAAACCACATTGTTTTAATCTAAGAGAGAAAGAGAAAGAGGGAGAAAGAGAGAGAGGGAGAGAGAGAGAGAGAGAGAGAGAAAGAGAGAGAGAGAGAGAGAAAGAAAAAAAGAACAGCAAACACCAAATGCTAAATGATAGAGAAGATGAAAGTAACAAAGTATGAGTGGTTTAGAGGTTTTTTTTATTAAAAAAAAAACTCACGACCATAACGAAGAAATGGAGATTTCGATTTTATTTGAGAGAAAATCCTGTTTACGGGTCTAATGAAAAAGAAAAAAAAAAACAAACTCTGACAGTGAATGGCACATAAAAAAGGAATCAAATCAAAATAAACGAAGAAAATAAGTTGAAAAGGAATCGACTACGATAAGCGAGAAGAACGAAAGTGAGGGGAAAAAATCCGGTATTTATCCTTTCCTCCGGCAAAAGTTAATGTTGCCTTCTTAACGTTTTCTTTTTCTCTTTTTCTCTTTTTTTTCTCTTTCTTTTTCAAAGCCGAAGCCAAAACCAAACGCAAACCATCAAAAAATATATCATTGAATTGAAATGACTTCGACTTTTCCTCTTTTTCATTCATTTCGTTCGTAATTCAAAATGATTCGGGGTGCTTCTTTTCTATTCAGAAACAACATTAAAGAATCATTCTGATCTTATATCATAATGCTTTTAATTAATCACAAGAGCAAAAATGAAGCCAACATGAGAAAAAGAAAATATGCATGAGTAAAAATGAAGAGGAAGGGGCAGATTGACGGGACCAATAGGAAGTTTTGCACGTTGCTCGTGCTGGTGGAAAAAAAAAAATGAAATGTGGAAAAATTCTTTGAGCACAGAACTTATCCATTTTCCCATTTAATTTGATGCTTGAGCTTCCGTTTTTTAATGTAACGGCAACGCCTGATTTTCGAAATGTTTGTGAAGGTTTTTTGGCATTGAAATCGCTTTTTCTCTTTCTTAGTCTCTGTCTTTCTCTCTCTCTTTCTCTCTCTTTCTCTCTCTTTCTCTCTCTCTCACTCTTCTTCTTCCCCGTTAAATGAATTAGAGTCTCCACCGAAACCATACAGATGAATGCGAACACAAGCATATTGAAACACATTCTTGGGACAGAGGTTATGCGAGAATCGTCATTAATCAAAGCCATATAATAATTTCAATTTGGCAGATTTTCCTGTTTTTGCTCATTGCCATTTCTTTGCACTCTTTCATTCTCTCTCTCTCTCTCTCTCTCTCTCTCTCTCTCTGTCTCTTTCTCTTTCTCTTTCTCTTTCTCTTTCTCTTTCTCTTCCTCTCTTTCTCTTTCTCTTTTTCTTTCTCTCTTTCTCTCTTTCTCTCTCTCTCCATCTCTCTCCATCTCTTCATCATGTCACTCAGTTTCTCATTTTCAAAGTACAAACATAGCTGCTCAATGGTATTTAGCGTGTATTTCTTTTTCGTGACGTTTAATGAATTCCAGTTTATTTTATTAATGTAGGTAAATAATGTAATAGCAAAATTCCGGAAATGAGTGGACTCGTTTGAAGTTTTCGATTTTGTTTACAAATGAAATGGAACTGTGCAAAAGACACAGAGAACATTATCGTTTGCTTCTGATGGTTTGTCATTATATAAAATCAAGCACTGATTGCTTGAGATGAAAACTTTCAACCAAATGAAATGCTTGCTATTTATGTCGTCTGTTTAGTAATACGTATATATGGTAAAGTTTTTTTTTTTTCTCCTCAACTAAAAGTATCTTCGTTGAAACTTTGTTCGATAAGTTGTCAGGAGATGCAAAGAGAATTACTTCCGTCTATTTGGACATTGAAAGGATGAAACTGACAAATTAGATAGTTGACCTTTAAGTGATTACTCTTTCATTGAAATACGAAGAATTGAAGAAACATCGACAAATGCACCTGAATAAAGACAAAAACGGAAACATTCAAACAGTCAAACAAATAGAGTTTGTGGATGAATCATTATGAAATTGCCATTACATTTGGCTAACAATTTAATGTACAAACACACGACAAACGTATTCAAGCTGAAAATGGAATATTTCACTTCGATTTATTTAAAGTTGATGCATGAGTTTTATAACTCAATCAACATAGTTGTTAATACAAATATATAGAGAAAGAGAAGGAAAGAGCACGAGGGAGAGAAAAAAAAAATACATCAATCAAATGGCAACAGATAAAAACAAACACAAGCGACTGATAAAAACAAATATCATTTTAATTACAACGCACGAAACATCAAAACAAAACTTTTATTTGCGCGTAAAAGTTAGAATATTTCATGCGAGTGTGTGGATAAATGAGAATTTTCCATCCCCAGCTGAAGGGAAGAAAAAATCAAATCGAATCGACTCAAATCGTATCAAATGAATACGAGCGAACAAACAACACCGTTCCCTCAATTCATTCGTTTGAAGTCGAAAAATTAAATATCGACAACTATTCAAATATTTGTATTATAGATTTTCGCTCTGTTCGACACATGTTCAATGGATGAATTAAAAAAAATTTTCTTTCTGTTCCGTTATGTTGGACACATCAATGCCTAACATTTGCAATACAGAGAGATGAATGAGAAAGAGAAAGAAAAAAAAGAGAAAGAGAGAGAGAGAGACGGGAAGGAGAGAGAGACGGGAAGGAGAGAGAGACGGATGGAGAGAGAGAGGGAGAGAGAAGAAGAGAGCGAGAGGGGGGTAGAGAGGGAGAGAGAGAGAGAGGGAGAGAGAGAAGATGAGGGGGATCGAATATATATATATTTGTTCACTATAACCACTTTGGCACACAAAACTCGATTGAGTTTGTCTGCTTTGAAGCACCTTCGAAAATGAAATCTGCATTCATGTCGTGCGTATTAATGGGAAAAACGCCCGGCCAAATTGTAAATATAACTATGATGTATGAGCGATTGATTCTATTTCTTTCATTCTTTCTTTTTTTTCTGCACTGCTGTCGTTTCAACGATTGACAAAGAACCCTAATGTGTTTCGACATTTGCCAAAAATCAAAAATTCCATACCAAATGGTGACTTTTCAATACGCTTTCAAATACATTCGTCTCATTGAGAGCATACACTTGCTTGCTTACACATTAAGTAATCAAATGGTGGCGACCGTATAGGCAATTTTGCATTGATGCACGATGGTAACAAAATCAACCAACAACACAACAACATACAACACATTCGATCACAAAAGCGGTGTAATATGTCATATACTAAACAAACAGTGCAATATACACGTAGTGAAAATGAAAATGTTGTTGAAGATGCATCATGGTGTCCAGGAATGGTGCTTTTGTACGATGCGGTACTGTTGTGGGATGAGTGACCAAGTGTTTGTATTTTATTTGATTGTTGCTGTTTCGCTTCCGTACACTTTGCGAAAATTGTGTATGCGGTGCAAATGTATGGAATGAGTCAGCCAGTGTAAATATTGTAAATGATGAATATACCGTTCCATTTGGTTTTGTCAACTCTTGTTCATATACAATTTTTTTTTTCTACTCGTCTCTCTCTCTCTCTCTCTCTTTCTCTCTCTCTCTCTCTCTCTCTCTTTCTCTCTCTTTCTCTCTCTTTCTCTTTCTCTCTCTCTCGCTCTCTTGCATCGCTCGTTTCCTTCACTGAATCCATAATTCATAGCATGGCAAAAGTTTTAATGGTGTAAATGAACCGAATACGACAGCATTCTGACGAATCGACTTGCTATCGTCATCAATACAATTACGGAATTTTTTTGTTTTGTTTTGTTTGGCAATTTTTCCGGCCCGGGCTCTTTTTTTATTTATGCCCAAGTGTCTAAAACACATTTTTTTGTGCGTTGTCATTTGAGCACAATGCCTTCATCGTGGGTTATCGCATTTCATGTTTTGTGAAAAGAACCAAATGAATGTCCATGAGATTTTCGTGTGATGAAACTCAATGGCAACCAGGGAAAAGAGACAAACAATGTTTTTTTTTTTTTTTGATCTCGTTTCTCATCCTTCCGATTGATTTGGTGTGGCTTTGACAAATGAAATTAAGCAAAAACTTTGTTTGCGCATTCGCCAATGCGGCAATGCAAACCACATCAAATGATGGTTTGAGTTATTTGGGTTCGACGAACCAATTCATTCGATTTTGTGTGTGTTGATTGAGGAAAATGGCATCCACAATTACAATTTATGCATATTTATTTGTTCGAAATAGTGGAAAATCATCCGACATCGCTGATTTGATTCTAAGAAAGTTTCATCGTTTTAAGCATCATCCCAAGAAACTATCATAAACTCGTTCATCATACAAAATCTCGTCAAAGAAAATACTTGGATTTTCTGAATGGGTGTTAAACAAGTTTTGAAATCTTCGGGATGGAATATATTTAACAAAAAGAAATATTTTATCAATTTCAGTTATCATGATCAAGTTGTTGATGCTTCGAATATATCATTCCAAAAGACACTCTTCAACTTGTCTGAGGACTTTGCAAGAATTTTTGTCAAAGATTTTGTCAACGACCGAACGTGCTGGAGTAGCAAAAACTTTCGTTTTGCATATCAATTGGTTTTTGGGTAGTTCGGGATCATTCCAGAATTCAGTCCCATTTCAATTTGAATGATACATAAATTTGTGTCGTTGTTATGAAAATGTAGATAAAATGAATGTTTAATATTACATACATTGAAAATTTAATATTATACAAGCGGTGGTCAAAATCAGTCAAGTATTTACTTATGCAATTGTTTGATACAAGTGAGCGCAGGTAGAAATGCTTGAGAACATTTGATGGTCTGTTAACTAGTCCCGTCTTTATCATTCGCTTTTATTCTTACCCTCTCAATTTCTTTATCCTATTTCATCTCTCTTTCCCTATTTCATCTCTCTTTCCCTTTCTCTATTTTCATTCCCCCCTCTACCATTTCATTTTCTCGGTTTGGGCCTCAATGATTCACTCGCTCGCTCGCTCGCTCTTTTCCGCTTTCACTTGTAACTCGAACACAATTTCCCTCATTTGCTAAGCAAAATGTCCTTTGTTTCATTCAAATAATAATTTATGTTTATTTGCATTACGCATGCAGCACTAAAGATAGGGTAGATATTCATCTTCTGTTGTTGTCTCAAATATTGTCACATGTTTATACACTCTCTTGGCTCTATCTTTCTCTCTCTCTCTCTCATTCTCTTTCTCTCTCTCTCATTCTCTTTCTCTCTCTCTCAATCTCTTTCTCTCTCTCTCATTCTCTTTCTCTCTCTCTCTCCCTCTCTCTCTCTTTCCCTTACTCTCTCTCTCTCTCTCTCTCTCTCTCTCTCTCTCTCTCTCTCTCTCTCTCTCTCTCTCTCTCTCTCTCTCTTTCTCTATCTCTCCATCTCCCCATTTGTATATATTTGTGAATAGTGAAAATGTTTCTAAATAACATATATGAAATAGATATGTTTATTCGCTCCAGCACCCGACAAATTCAATTTGGCTAGCAAATTATTTCAAAGAACTAAACATAGTTTGAGTAACATCTCTCTTTGGTTTTGTGCGATAGGACAATTTAATCGAAACGATAATACTAATGAAATTTTAATCCCCAAATTTTAATTGTAGAAAATGAGATTGTAAACGAGCTATGTCTATCTTGGTCAACACAAACACACCCGATATAAAATGTTAATACGGTCATCACTGCAATGACGTTTACAATATCATATACAAAATCACTTAGTCATTTTATATTTTCATTCATTTCACCTCATCTGCTGTAACTGCTTATCATTTCCGTAATACTAAGTTATGGATAATATAGCTATAAAATACGTTGCAGTTGGACGCATTTGCATTCTATGGTTTTCCTTTTTGTTTTTTTTATTCAAAAAAAGCCAGATCCCATAAATTTGTCTAGGAACCGCATTGTTGATTTCCGCCATATATAAATTCGAATTTGTTGTAAATAGACACGAAGTTAGAAAATACATTTGCTTGTCACATTGCATGCGTATGTTTTGCCATAACTAGGAAATGTATTTCCTTTTTTACCTTTTTTTTTTTGTTTATTATATTGCATATGCGGTTGCGAGGCAGCTCCCTTAACAATAGCAAGTCGAATAGAAAAAAAAAAAAAAAAATAAGTCATTGACAAAGTTCAGTGTCACTGTCACTGTCACTAACAATACACGGCCCCATTGAGTTCGAAAGAAGGCAAAAGTTTTGAGGAAGGAATCCATTTGCGGCAAAAGTCGTATGAATTGTGATTCACATATACAAGTGCATTTTTTTTTTTCTTATTCTTGCCAAAAGTCATTGTATTTCAAGTAAAAGTCAGTGCTATCACCGACATCACCACCATTGTATCATTGTTGTCATTGTCGAATATAAAATTCACTTCCATTATGATTCTAATGCTAAACCGAAATATTTTCGGTGGGTTGATTTTCATTTTCATTTCAAACCATAATTTCAAGGAGGCTAGACACGTTTTTATTAAGTATAAATTGTGTGTGAAGAGCCGCAATTCAAAAGAAGACGACGAAAAAAAAAACACACACACACAAAACACCAGAGGAAAAAGGAAAAAAAAAAAAGAAAGAAAAAAAAACTCACTGAGTTGGAACGCAGCACTTTTCAATGAACAAGGGCATTTTTCGGCAAAACTTTTCCGACACGCTATACCAATTCGCGTGCATTTTATTTCATCGCATCATTCGTTGGATTCGATTACGTTTCACTTGAGTTCGTATAAATTTTTTGTACGTGTCGCGTTGTGTTAATGCACTCATCATTTTTATGAATATGCATACTTTGTGGGGTAAAGTACTTTTTCTTGTTGCCAATCCAACAAGATACTGTGTAGGTGAAATTACGATAAAGTGTCTACCATGCACGTGTATGTGCGATTTTTGAACTGTTTTTGTCTTTTTTATTTCATTCATTTTATTTTCTCATTTAATGATCTTCAGAAAACTTTTTATGCATGAGAAAAAAAAAAAACTGATATGCGCCTTTCAGAGTTTTACATGAACAGGCATCCGTTTGCAAAGAAATAAAATCTTTTTTTTTTTTTTCATTTTTTCCAAAGAGAAATTGCGATTTAAAATTATCGATTTTGATTGAAAATTTAAAAAATGATTGAATAGCTCAGTAAAATACTTGAAAAAGAGAATCATTATGCTTTAATTGGTTCTTAGCAATAAGAAAAAGTCAAACTGGCTGTCTGATAAAATGTTCGTAATTTGCATGACGTCAATATTGAAGAAACAATTTACAAATTCAATATATGTCTACGTCAACAAAGTGTAATGCGGGTGCCTGATATAAAAAAAAACATATGAACCCAGGAAAAAACCGGTTTTACGACCATTTGTTTTACACTGTATTTCGGTATCATTTGGTGAATTACGAATTTCGAAGCAAAAATGAGGTCGATATTATCCCTTGTAATTTTATTGCCGCTGTTAGTACAGGTTCGAATAGTTTTAACAAATAATATCAATTACATTATAAACAGAAAAAAAAAATCTTTTATTAAAGTTGGTCAAGGGCGCAGAATATCCATTTTCAACATTGCTCGAGAGATTTTATGCAAAATCCGATAAAGTAGGCATACAATTAAGACCAAAATTGGATTTTATGCTTAAAATTTCAAATAAGGTCGATACAATAAAATCTAATTTCGAAACACCATTCAGTAAATTTATGGATGATAACAAAATCATTAAGGTTTTAAATAAAATACCAGAAACAATGATGCAAAATGGAAAAAAAGTTCGTGATATTTTATTTGAGAAAATTGCCCTTATTAATGCACAACAAATGTTACATATTCGAGCACAAAAACAGTTAATTTGCTCGAATATTTCATACAAATTGCCAAGTAATTATTATGATAATTGGATTTGGCATTGGGAACAAGTTGATGCTGATAAGGAACATATAATACGAGTTGAAAGTAGCATTACATCAATGACAAAATTGTATGAATTATATAATGAAAAATTCAACAATGAGACAATTGAAATGGATAAAATAAATGCTAATATTCAAAAATCAATTCGAATATCAAATGCTAATATTAAAAATGTTTTAAATACATGGAATGAAAAACAGATTACTGTTAATTTGGAAAATCTTTATCCTCAACTTGATAGAACAAGAGAACAACAAGATGATTTTATCAAAAAACTTGAAGCGATCAGTCATTTATTGAAATTATTCAATTTAATGCGCACATATTGGGCTGAATTTCTTATTGGAATGAGAGATACACTTGATTCTAATCGCAAATCAATGCAGTATGATTTACTTAGTTGAGATACTTGAATTTTTTTTTTTTTTTCAACATTGAATTCTTTTAGATTTTCATTTAACATCAATGCAAATTTATAAATTTCATTTAATATCTATGTGAGAAAATACAAAATAAAAATATCGAAATGAAATATTCCTTCAAATGAAATATATCTGTTTTCGTTTTATTTGCAAGATGATAGTTGATAAGTTCAATTTATTTTATCGAAACGCTTGTTGCCGTGTATAATTATTTATTTTTTCGTGTAAGCAAAGAATTGTCATCAATTCGAAAAAGACAAAAAAAAAAGAAAAAGAAAAATATCGCAATAATATTATGATTATTATGAAAATAAATTATATTGTGGAAAAATGGGGGATGGTAAAATTCCATTAAGTCATTACGTATTTGATTCAAAAAAAAAACTTCAACAATATGTTATATAATATTTGTGAAAAATGCTGAAATTTAAATTTGACGAAAACAAAATTACCTTCCAAGTTGCGTGAATAACAATTTTTTTCTATTTACTGAGTAATAACTAATGAAATGTGCTAAAATACGCCGAAATAAAAAGCAAAACATTCGAAATCACATTGAACGATTTGTATATAAAAGGGCATTGAATCTACAAATATTAGAAGTATTCATCTAGCGCAGTGCAAAGTTCTACTTTTACGGGTTGAGTCTAATAAAATCAAATAAGTGTTTTTTTTTTTTGTTGCTGTTTTTGTATTGTCCACTGAATTGGAAATGAAGTTATTTTTGTTTTTCGCCATTTTGTCAGTTTCATCATACGTTCAGGTAAATGATATACTATAATAATAAATGATGAACTAATATCTCTTGATGAATGATGAATGTTGATTTGTTTTTTTTTTTTTTTTTTTTCCAATTTTTTCATGACATTTCATTCGAACTTTTTTCCCAGATAATAAAAGGTGCCGCAGTGCCATTTACTGAATTGTTGGATGCATTTTATGCCAAAGCAATTCAAGTGAATCATACATTGGATCAAAGGTTAAATTTTATACTTAAAATTGCCAACAATTACAATGAAATTAAAAGAAAATTAAGTCCATTTGTTAAAGAATTTATGAGCGAAGAAAAAAGGCATAAAGTATCAGCTAAAGTACCACTTAATTTAAAATTTCATAAAGAAAATGTTCGACGTATGATAATTAATGATGTTATTAAAATTAACAAAATTCAAACACATTATACTAAAGAAATTTATGATTCAATTTGTAATGAATTTGAATATAAAATTCCAAGTCGATTTGAAAATGTATTTATAAAATGGAAAGAAAGTCCAGCCAATGAAACACATATAAAACATGTTGAAAATGAATTAAGAGATATGGCAAAAATATTTATTGAATTTCATGATCGTTTTGTTAATGAAATGCATCCAGTTAATGATATTGAAACAAAATTAAGTCGTATTACCTTTTTAGCAAAAGAATGTTGTGATAAAATTGAAAATTCAGAAAATATTAAAGATGCAACAGCAGCATCATTTAATGCCATAAGTTTATTACATGAAATTGTTAAATTACATTTTAAATTAGTTGATAAAATTAAACCAGTTTTGAAAACATTAGAACTATACAATCGGCAACGTATTATATTTGCAATTTTTCTAATTGGACGAATTCATACAATAAAATCGATTGAATAAAACATTTCTCAATAGTATTACATCAAAACTTTGTTTTACGAAATAAAAATGAAAGAAAAAAAAAAAAAAACGAAAAAAACAAAAAAGAAAGAAAAACAAAACGGAAAAAAAAAAAATATTTTTCTCGAAACATTTGGCGAAAAAACCGTAAACAAAATTCTTTTCTTTTTTTACTTGAATATCGAAAATGTATGAAAATGAAGCACTATAGCAACAAGCTTGATAAAAGTTCCATTGGTTTCATAGTTCAGATAATTTTCTTTGGCCGATCGGCACTCTATAATGTAAAGTTTATTATAATGAAGCGGCATTTCTATGGATATAATTCACAGCGAAAAACAGTTGACTAAAGTGAATAAAATGCACCGAAAATATATATCTCTAGTACTACACTAGTATATCTGCTGTCAATTGTCACGTAATCATTGTAGCACACGCGCACTTCAACTTGACTTAAGTGTTCTTTTGTAATGATAATTATAATAATTATAATACCATATTTGATATTGTATGATGTCAAGCAGATGTTGTGCATTCTTTCAAGGATCCATTTATACTGATTCAGAATGACTGACATGCGATTTTCATTTTGCTACAACAGTTATATTCGACAGCCCATCCATAAATTGTTGCTCATGACATTCACTAATTGTAATTCAAAAATAATGGATTCTTTTGAAAACGAGAGACTCATTTATAGTCGCACGACGATTTTTTTTCTCTTCAATTTATTACATAATTTTTATATTGTCGAATCATTTTCCATAAAATATTATTACATAATATAAAAGGAATTGTAAAAAAAAAAATCTGTCCTTGAAATCGAAACGAGAGAAATGCTTCGGAAATTTCCACTTTTTCGAGCTACCAGTATCAAGAATAAAAAAAAAAGTATGAAAGCAGAAATGTCAAAATACACAAATAAATGAAGATTTTAATCTTTCTGAATAACGTTTTGAAAGTGTCAAAATCAAATTCAGATCATTAATCATTTGAATCATGAAAGAGTGGCGCCTTTGCACTAAGTTATTGCCACTAACCAATCCAAATTTCTTTACCAACAATCTTCCAGAATGAGTATTCTTTAGTTGTATGACATCGTTTTGCGTGAAGTTTTCCATTCGTGCACAGTGCCATCAATGTTCATTTAATGAAAGGAGGAAAAAAAAAGAAGCCCAATTTGATTATATTTAAAAGATCGATAACCTTTTATTTACATATTATCGACTTTTGTAATATCGACTTTGTGAATAATTTCCATTCGTTTTTCGAGTGTCATTTGTTTGTTTCTGTTATCTGATAATGACAAAAATCATATTGATTTATTTCGATACGATGAAAAATCAATCATTGATATCGTGTTGTTTGTGCTTATGTTTATTGGGCGTTGTTCAGCCAATTGTTAACAGTTTGTCTATGTTTTCGATAAAAAAAAATTTGTGTTTCTCAATTGGCTCCGGTTGATTATTTATTTTTATTTTTTTCTTTTTTTTTTTTATCGGCAAATCACAATTCAGCTACAATAAAAAGTAAATTTATTGATTAAATGAACAAACAATCGAAAGGAAAATGTTTAGATAAATATTTATTTGATATTTATGAAAAAGCAACGGGAAAATTTCCTTTTCCGTTGTTCGCGTTGACACAATCGATTCGTGTTGAAGGTAAACATTTACCACCATCATCGTTGCTGCTACAAAAAAACCACCCTTCATTCTGAATGCAAGGACAAGTCGTTCACGACTTGACGGCAAAAATGCGTTCATTCATTTTAATTGATTGACACACACAGTGTATCGGCTTTTTCACGATTGATTGAAGTCGATAAAAATACCAAAAAATGTTTTCGAACATTGAAATATACGTGCACATTGTGCAATATTTGAAATTAAGTGTCATTTATATTATTTATCGATGGGCTAACGAATTGAATGGTAAATAATCTTTAAAGAGAAAGAGAGAGAGAGAGAGAGAGAGAGGGAGAGAGAGAGAGAGAGAGAGAGAAGAAAAAAAAAGAAATTGAAAGTGAGCAACACACTTCGAATGACAAGTCCGAAATTAAATTTACAAAAACCGAAATTTGAATGCGCACAAGTGATTCGATGCTTGTGAAAATGAGCAAGACATGAAAAGGCAATCGTTTTTCATCGCTTACTGTTTCGAATGGCCATCAAATCAAATGTGAAGAAATACTGTGTTCGATGAAAAATTGTATTGATTAAAGGTGATTGATGAACATAATTGAATTGATAGTATGCATTTTTCGTGTCAAACACTTTGATACAGCAATGCGATGCTTAGTTTAGAAGAATGAGAGCGTCTGACATTTGACACACATGTTGAATTTTGATTAAAGACTGGCACCAGGCAGAAAAAAAAAATATTTTTTCTTTCATCACTTATTCACAAGTGGGGAAGCACGGTTCATTGAATTTTGTTAGTCGTTTTTTTTCCTTTTCTTGATTTTTTTTTTTCACAAATTCTATTGATGAAATCGCGCTAATATTTCATCAAGTTTGTTTTTTGCACCAATTTCTTGATAAATATATTCCGTGTGTTGGTTTTGAAGTTGTCGCCTTCTTTTTCCCCATTTTCTCTTTTAAGATCAATTGACAAATTTAAATGTCAATTTCACAACCGTTCGAATTGATGCCATTTCATTCAAACGGTATTTTTTTTTTTTTTTTTTTTTTTTTTTTTATCTTCAGATGAGATTTTTGGCTTTCGGCCATGCATTAACAAAAACAAAAATGATGGTATTGGATTTTCAATTATTTAGATCGGCAATGTGCAATCAAAATAGTAATCAGTAAACGTGATATATGAAGCACTATCAATGCTGAACTATTACACTTTACATGAGTGTCCTGAAAGCATTTATCATTCGATTGTAGGCAATAGCATCGAATAAATTGGCCTCATTTATTATTTGGCCGAAATTGTCCCCAAGTCTCTTGTTCATCCGATTAGGCACATATCAGAGTTTTGCTGTGTTGCTGTTTTTTCTCTCTCTCTCTCTCTCTCTCTCTCTCTCTCTCTCTCTCTCTCTCTTTCTATGACATGAGATTCAAAGGGGAAAAAAACTGATAAATGGCATTCATCAAATTTATATGCCACCCATCGTATTTGCTTTCCACATGACTTGTACACTTCACAAAAAAAATGCTCCGCTTCAATAGTACCAAAACATACACAGCAAGCACATGATATCCGGTCGTAAAAGTCTTGGATCATTTTGTTAAAAATGAAAGCCAATTTAAAAGTCTCCACCCAAAAAATGGCCGGAACCCTTTTAATCGAGCACCAATTTCATATTTTTTTTTTCTTGTCCTTTTTTCACAAGAAAATTGTTTGTTTCTTCTTTTTCAACTATATTTTCTTTATCAACAACTGTTTGTATCATTCACCACAGCACACATTGAATCGATGACCATCACTTAGCTATCGCCTGATAACACAAAAATTAGCATTGTATTGAAAATATTTATCGATTTACCATTTTTTGAAATGGCTGAAATTGAGCATCATTGAAAGTGGGCCAGAGGGAGAGAGCGAGAGAGAGGAGAGAGAGAGAGAGAGAGAGAGAGAGAGAGAGAGAGAGAGAGAAAGTAAAAGAGAAAGAAAGAAAGAGAGAGAGAAAAAGAGAGAGAAAGGAAGAGAGAGAGAAAGAAAGAGAGAAAGAGAGAGAGAGAGAGAAAGAGAAAGAGAGAGAGAGAGAGAGAGAGAGAGAGAGAAAGAAGAAAGAAAAAGCATTTGGAAATTAGTATTCATTTGGTTTTTATGGCCATTTTCTCTCTGCTCATCGATTTTGATTCCTTTTCGTGTCTGGTGTTTTTCAATAAGCGATATTTTTCATCGATAAAGTTTCCGCATCAGCGAATAATGTCGTGCAGATTCATTCTTCTCAGGCTTGCTTGCTGTTGGCCGTATTATTTTTTTTTTTTGCGGTAAAATATGCGATGAAAATGGACGGATGTTGATCAAGTGTATGAACGTTCATCTCTGTCTTCTTTTCATACAATTTGATTGGTATTAAAAACTCGCTGCCGAAACTCCCTCTCTCCCTCTTCCCCTCTCTCCCTTTCTCCCTCTCTTCCTCTCTCTCTCTCTCTCTCTCTCTCTCTCTTTCTCTCTTTTTCTCTCTTTCCCTCTCTTTCCCTCTCTTCTCTCTCTTCTTTTCGCATCAAGCAAAATCAAATGACGAAGATGGGAAAAGGAATGAGAGCAAGGAGAGAGAAGCGATATAAAAAGAAGAAGAAGAAGAAAAAGAAGAAAAAATCATATTAAGAAAAATCCCTCCATTCAAGTCGTAAGCAACAAGTTCGAAATTGTCAATACAATGCCAATGAATACGAAGTGTTTAAATTGGAAAGCAAAAAAAAAAAAAAAATCGCTTGGAACATCACGTTCACATAAATGCTGATAATATAATGCCAGTATTGAAGTAGATGGTAAATCGAAAGAAAAAGTACGAGCAAACGAAACAAAAAACCAATCTCCATCGTTTTAATAGGTTTTTAAATGCATTCGTTTATGTTTAGTGATGTTGTCGTTGTCGTCTCGTTGTCGTTGCTGCTGCTGTTGTTAGCGCACAAACAACGAAAAAAAAGAAACGAACGAAATGCTGCTAATATTGGAAATTACCAGCACTCAATATTGCACATCATTGTTAAGACGTCCATTAAATACCAGTTGCCAAATAAAAAGACAAAATGAATGAAATATAAGAAGCGCGTCCCGAGTTTCGTGCAAATGGGGTCCGTCATCAGTAGTGATGATGCTGACTGAATTTATGTCGAATGTAGAGATTCGTTTTTTTTTTTTTCTTTTCCTCTATTCTGTTCAAATTCAAATCGGGGAGTCGATGAGAAGAGAAGCAGCAAACCATTTGCATTTAATTTTGAAATATTCCGTTCGAAAACGATGAAAAGGAAATGTCGTAGAATAACCGTCAACGCATACAAAGCGCCTGATTTGCTGTTTATACTTTTTCATAACAGCAAATACACAGTAAATTCTCAAACAAACTCATACTACATCGAAATGAAATGCCAAAACAAATATACAAATGTTCGGTAAGATTTTTCAATGTGAGTATTTTTTGAATAACATTGTCGATTATATCACACAAACTCACAAAAATCTACGCTCACACATTGAATTTATATCATACAAATGTAACAATGTCTTATCTTAATGCGACACACATATGTTTTTATTTGCTCAATGTTTTGCCTGCAGGTTTTTTTATTTTGTAAACATGTCCTCCATATTGTTTGAATTACATTATTTAGCAGCTCGCTGATTGTATGCCTTTGACATTTCGCCAGGCGTTTTTTTGAAAATTGCGAAAAAGCACAAACGCGTCTCTTTCTCAAATTATAAATGAGATACTTTTCAATCATGGAAATGGATTTGGAATTGAATGGACATAAAAAAAAAAAAAAAAGATTCCATTGAATTTTAACAAGAAAATAACAAAATTTAATCCAAAAAATGTTAGCTACCAAAAACAAGCTGTTGGCACTTTACTGCTTTAAGTTTCGTCATCTTTTGTTCTTTTATTCGTGAAAGAAAAAGAAAAAAAAAAACATAAGAAACAACAAAAACTCAAACGACAATACTGAACATAGCCATTTTCTGAATAGAACCAAATTGTAGATATATTTACTTTAGCCTCAAGCTATATTGATAAAGAAAAAAAAAAACTACGGTTCACATAGCATTTGGGCTGCGCCTTTGGTTTTGCAACCAACCGAAAATCAAACAAAACTTCTTTTTTTTTTGTCATTCGTTGGATAAATCGATTTTCAACTTTATTGCACACAGATACTGAAACTGATATAGTTTTATCATAGGAAAAAGACAAGAAGAAAAAAAAAAAAAATTACTTTTCGATATTGGATTTCGCTTGATCTTTATTGTTTTTGAAAATAAATTCTGCATTTAATGAATACCGAATATAAAACATTTGAATATCCTAACGAAACAATGGATAACGATAGAGTTTATTGCATTTCAAATCAACAAAAAAAGAAAAATCCAAAGAGAATTTTTCACTGAAATGTGTTTTGTTTTCTATTTTTAAAATGTCATTTATACATTTTTAACCACATACTAGTAATTTTTGTAAAATATTCTTTTTAATTCGTTTCACTGTCATTCGATTCGATTCCAATGTTTCTCTCATTCCAATTAAAAATTCAGCCCATTTCATTCGTTGTTTATTATAATCTTTTAAAATTGCAAGTAAAATATCAAGACTATCCAATAAAAAATATAATTGCTTTGTAATTCGATTTAAAATTGGTTGAAGTTCATCGATAATTGGTTTTGTTTGTTTTGGATGTGTTGTTTTTAAAATTTTTGTAAATGATTTATTGGCCAATACAACTAATGCATCAAGACCGGTAAGAATTTCCGTTGCAGTTTTAATTTCTTTATTAAATTTTACATTATGCTCTTCGTATTTTGATGCAATTGATTTTAATTGAGCTTCAACCGCATGTATATGATCTAAATCAGTTGGATTTTTCATCCAATGCTCAAATGAATCGAAAAAAATATAATCCTCAACATAAGTTGGCAATTTAAATTCAATTTCTTTATAAATTTGTTTACATACATTTTTTACATCATCTCTCATCGAAACGTTAATGTCATCAATTTGACTTCGCAAATAATCACGAGCATTATGAGCTTCAACTTCATAATTATTATTATTATTATTATTATTATTTGCAAGCATATTATTCAATTCGGTTGAAACATCTTTTGGATTATGCTCTTGAATGTCCATTCTATCGGGTAGTTTTTCCATTATTCTTTCCAATTTGCTTTGATCAACAAATACTTTTGCTGGTGCCTCAAATTTATGCTTATATTTATCGATATTTTTCGTGATTTGAAGTAAAAAGTTTAATCTTGGCTTTAAATTAACTTTCTTTTTTTCAGCTTTTGCATAATAAACATTCACTAATGTTTCGAATGTATATTCACGTTGAACAATTTCTTTGTTGGACTATTTTAAAAATTAAAATTTAATAATAAAATAAGATCAAATTTTAACATTTAAAAATCTTTAATTCGATTTAAATTCCATTGATAAAATTACTTACATGAACTTCAACAATTATTAGAAATGATGATAACGCCAAAAATAGCAACACGTTCATTTTGTTTGCTTTTAAAAGTCGAACTTTTTACGTATGACTACACCGTAGAATAACCATTTTATATGATAAAATACATCTTTATATATCATCATTTTTATTTGCGATTATCTTTTTTCCATAAAATGAATAAATTATATTTAAACTTTTCTAAAATAACATGCATTTTTTTAAAAATATCATTCTTGTTACACCTAATAAACATTCTTATTACACCTAATAAACTTAAAAAAAAAAAAAATTCCGTTTGACGTAATTGCAAGCATTTCAGATTATTTACATTTCTATATGCATAATAATTTGGTTGGAAACTTAAAGTTTAGACGACTTTTTCTTATTAAAATGATTAAAAACCAATTTTAGAATTAAAATAAAAATTTTTATTTTTCATTGTTTAATCATTCATACATTCATACATTATTAATTTATGAATTTATTCACAAATGTGCACAAAAATAAAAATGAATTCAATAAGATACAATTGATTGTTTATCAAAACTACACAAACGACCAAAAATTAATGATTTAAATGGTTTCACTGGTTTTGCATTTGAATTTAATGTTTTTCTTATTCCAATTAAAAATTCTGCCCATTTGTAACGTTGTGCATTGTATTGTTCCAAAGTTTTTCTTACATTTTCAAGATTTTCACGTAATTTTAATTGTTGTTTAATTATCATATTCAAAATGGGTTTAATTTCTGAAATTAATTTATTGTATATTTCTTTTGGTTCATTTAATTCAAGAAATTCATCAATTGAACGATTTACTAATGTAAATAAATTGCATAGAGTGCCATTTGTTGCATTCACTTCGGTCATATTCTTGTTAAACCAATTGTTAAATTCTTGAAAATCGAATGTCATAATTTTTATACTATTTTCGATTTGTTGCAAATGTTTTTTGCTGGTTGGATTGCAATTCCATTGTCGCATAGATTGTTCGAATGTATCATTGTATACATTTAGTGGCTTATATTCAATTTCTTTACAAATTTTTTGATTTAGATTTGGAATTTTTACTGTTTGTTCTTCGTTAATTACACTAATTTTCGTATACAAATAGTTACGTGCAATCATTCGTCTAAACATCATGTCAATTGGTACTTTTTGTAGCATTTGGTGTCTATTTTCTGTGTTCATGAATATTGTCACAGGAGCTTGAAATTTTGATTTAATTTTATCAATATTATTGGAAATTTTTAGCATGAAATTCAATCGAGATTTTAAATTAAAATTTTTTGCACATGCTTTAGTGTTGAATGTATCCAACAACATTGGGAATGTTACACGTTCTTGACCTTTAAACGACTGATGATGATTTAAAATAACATTTTAAAATGCATCGATATTATTTGACAACATAAAATGATATCGATTTTGATACAATACTCACTTCAATGAATAACAAGATTGATAGCAAAACCAAAAGAATCTTCATTTCTTTTACAAATTTTTAATATTCTAACAAAATAATACAAGATTTGTATTCGTGATAATGCGTGAAATTCATCCGGTGAATTTAAAACGGTTTATATTTATTTGTTTCAATAAATTTTACACACTTAAACGCACAATACGAATTTTACTAAGTCTGTATCTACAACATTATTTATTACAAGATTCACAGCCATTATTTTATGTGAAAACGAAAAATTTTTTTTTTTTATAAATTATAAAAACAACAGCTGTTTCAAATTGTCAGACTCAATTCTTAAAACTTAATCAATAGACACGTATGAAGAAAATGAACAAATAATAATGGTTTGACATTTTCAAAGAGAATATATTGCCTTAAGAATAAACAGAAGAATATATTGCCTTAAACACCTTAACTAATTTTATTTAAACTGTTTTAAACATGTAAATTGCCATTTTATTTCAATTAATTCTCCCTTTACAAAGACCACCAATAATTGAAAATAAGCCTTTTTGTGGAATTGTTTGAGAAGGCATTGTAAGCAATTCTCTCATTCCAATTAAAAATTTTGCCCAAATCATGCGTTGCTCATTGTATTTTTCAAGAGCTATTTTCAGTTTGTTCAATATGTTCAACAATTTATTTTGTTGTTTTTGTATTCTTAATAATAATGGTTTCACTTGAACAATAATTTCTGTTGCTTCGGTTGTATTGGTCATTTGTAAAAAAAATCGATCAAAATACGAACAAACTAATGTAATTAATTTATCAATATCTTTCTTTGTTTTATCTATTTTTGTTAGCTCATTGTTAAAATCTTCGAAAAGTTTTTCATATTCGGATGCCATTGGTCTGATATCTCGTCGAATTCTTTGCACATGAATTTGATCAATTGGACTTAAATCCCAATTATGAAACCATTTATAAAACATTTTATGCTTTTTAATTGAAGGTTGAAATTCAAATTCAGCATCAATTTCATCAATTATACCATTAGTTAATGTCAACTGTTTCATGTCAATTAAAGTAATTTTATTAAGTAAAAATTTCGAAGCTCTCATATCTCCAACGTACAAATCTGATGGCATTTTTTTTAGGATTTCATCAACATTTGTGCATTTTGAAATCATTTTTAATGGAGCCCGAAGTTTTTTTTTAATTTTATCAATTTTAGTTGTAATTCGAAGCATGAAATTTAACCTTGGCTTCAATTGAATTCCTATGTCAGATGATTTTGCATAAAATGTTTCCAGTATTGTAGAGAATGTCAGTTCTTTTACTATATGAAGTGACTGGAAATGAAATTAAGTTTAATGTATATTGAATTTAGCTTTAAATTCTGCTAGATAGTCTTTGATAATCTGTTGCTATACCTGAGCAAACAGCAACACTGATAATAATGCCAAGATGGATAAAAATTTCATTTTTTCAGGGAATTCTCGCTAGAAATCTTACACAATTTTATCAGAAACATACACAATTCTATCAAAATCTTACACAATTTTATCAGAAACTTACACAATTCTATCCGATTTTACATTCAAACTAATGACTGCATGAACTTTTCGATTCGTACAAATCACATTTAGAATGTTTGTATTGACGTTTGAATAAATTATCGAAATTCAATTTAAAATTTATGTGAAGTTCATCAATAATTTATTAACTGTAAGCATTTTTTTTCTATAATTTTCACTGTAATCGTATCATTCATTTTTTCCAAGTATTTTGGTAACAATGATGCTATCAATTTTTAATACACAGACTTGGGCGTGTCTGTATTTTTTTTTTTAAATCGTCATTATCTATGGTAATAAACGTCACATTTTATTATGAAAACATCTGTTTTTCTTGATATTACGTTGTAAATATTGCCAACATCATGAAGTAAACAGAAGTTTGTTTTTCATTAAGTATGTTTTGTACTTTAAAATTAATGATTTTAAGTTTTAATTAGATGCAATATCAAATGAAGTAATAAAAACTAATTTTGAAAATAGGTGAAGAAATTAAAATAGCAAAAGACAAATTAAAATAGCAAAAGACAAATTGTTCATATAATTTTCAAAATATTTTTTCTTATATATTTTTCAATTCATTGTAAAAATAAATTCACTATCTTTAGTTAATATTGTTAATTAAATCATTTTGTGTCAACAAAGTGTTGCAATTTTATGCATTTATTGCAACTAAAATGGCTTTTAAAATTGTTTTTCCAAAATTGGTTGAAATTCGTCCCATGCATTTTGGTATTGATTCTTTGGGTAAATTGAATACTTTACGTGAAGTTGTAGGTGTAAGTCTCAATCCAATCAAAAAATCTATCCATTTAACGCGTTGATGGTTGTAATTCTTTATGATATTTCCGGCATTTCGAAGAAATGGAGCAATTTTTGATTGATTTTCAGAGATTCTAGTCAGAATGGGCCGAACATATTCAAGAATTTTCTTTAATTGTTCAAGTTGAGTTGATTTTAAAAATTTATCGAATAATAAATTAACATCAGCCATATCTATTTCAATTTCTGTTCTAATATCATCTGCAATTTTCATATTGTAATCAAATCTATTATGCATTGGTTCATATTCATTTCGAAGATTTATGATTTCATTTTGAATTAGTTGGATACGTTTCTTTTCAATTGGATTTTTAAGCCATTTTTTATATGAAATTAAGAAAATATCATCTGAAAGAAATGATGATATTTTTTCCATTTCTGTTACAATTTCATAGTTTAAAATGCACATTTTTCCCATTTGCATTTTATTTATTGAATCAATTTGTTCACTCAATGCAATGCGTATATTTCGTCCATTTGTTGACATGCATTCGGTTATTTTTTTTAATATTCGTGCTGTTTTTAAGTTATTCATTAAACGTGGAGCATCCAGCTTGATTGTTGTTACATCAATATAATCGGAAATTTTCATCATAAAATCCAATTTTGGTCTCATTTGAATCTTTTTCTCAAGCGCTTTTGCATAAAATTCGTCTACAACTTTTGAATAAGTTAACTCACCTTCTTGGCTTTTTATCAACTAAAATTTAAAATGAAAATTGTGATTGGAAAATGGAAAAAAATGATATTCTTCGTGAGAGAAAAAAACAGAAAAATATTCACCTGTACAAAACACAAAAAAACAACGAGATAAACATGCGTACTCATTTGAAGAACACAAAACAACAACTTTATTTGAAATTGAACTTGGCCATATGATTTACAAATGTATATGAAAATGAAACCCTATTTATATGATACAGTTTGTGTTGTACGTGATAAAAACGCACAATTTTTTTTTTCAAGGTTCTGTTATGAAAATCTGAATTTTAAATGAAGTTTTTTTGTTTTCATAAGTTCTTCAAATAGTGATGTCATTCTGAAATTCAACATAGCTATTCAATATAAAGTATAATTGATTGTGGTGAATAAATCTAATGATTTGCGATTGATAAATCTCTGATGGATTCGTTTGATAATCCATCAAATCCTCTGAGAGGTTCCACTATAAATCAATATGTTTATTAGTGACGAGTAAAGATAGGAAACAAGTAAATTGTATGTTGAATGGAGGTGTGCTTGAGCAGGTGTCGCAATTCAAATATCTAGGATGCATCTTTTCGGAAGATGGCAAACTGGATAAGGAGTTCGAACATCGCAGAGTGAATGGTAATAAAGTTGTTGCACAGCTTAGGTTACATGTTTTCAATAAACGAGAGTTGAGTAAGGAGACGAAGCTGATGATTCATGGGTCAATCTTCAGACCAACTATCACGTATGGCAGCAATTTAATTCATAGTTTGGAAGTGGCTGATATGAAAGTTTTGCGTATGATTTCGGGAGTGTCGCGTAGGGATCAATGGGAAAATAGAATTAGGAATGAGAGAATACGGGAAGATTTGAATGTGGATTCGGTTGATGAGATAGCTAGAATGTCAAGATTGAGATGGTTTGATCATGTACAGCGTATGAATGATTATCGTTTACCAAAGTTAATTTTGAATGCTGAAGTGAATGCACCGAGAGGTAGAGGTAAACCGCCAAGACGATATTTGGATTCGGTTAAGAACGACTTGAATGAAAGAGGGTATGATTGGAATAGGGAAACTGAAGACCTGGCTCTCGATAGGGTATGTTGGAGGAGAATTGTTATTGGCCGACCATTACAAAACAGACCAGACGCTGAAGGGCATTAATGGTCTTTAAATGATTGTTGTTGTTGTTGTTGTTGTTGTTGTAGTGACGAGTACGCTATTCAAAATAGCCATCATTGTGTTTTAAATGTTGGAAACCGGTAAAAAAATAAAGAATAAATCTTTTGCCAAATTCATACAATTGCTTTTTGTAAGCAAGATAAATCTCCCGTGTTCACAATTATTGGCTAACTAATCAGCTGTTTATTTACTCTTAGTCAGTTGATTAATTCTGAAGAGAATGGGGACAATTTGTTCTGAATTGAACAGTGTTAAATCTATAATGGACTAAAAACGACCAAAATTGACTGAATTTATATAATATCGATAGAGTGGTAGGAGTTTAAAGTACCTTTAGTCAGCTAAAAGTAATTAGAGTCGGTTAGATTTAGCTAAATCCCATTTGAAAACATTTGAAAACATTTGAAAACATTTGAAAACATTTGAAAACATTTGAAAACATTTGAATTACCAATTTGAAAACATCAGTTGATTTTCCTAGTCATTTTTGCCCCAAATTAGCCGACTGGTTAATTAGACGAAATTTTTTCACACGGGTTAACGCATATTAATCCTTGTGTCTATAGTCCCCAGTTCAAAACACTTGATTATGAAAAAAAAATTATCAACATAATTCGCATAATAATTATGAAATAGTAATAAATAATAGTCAAATAACAAAGAAACGATGGTGTTTTAAGTCACCCAAAGGAGTTGTAACTAGAGACTTGATAAAATAACATTGTTTATACATTTGACGAAAATATGGTGCGACAGACTAGTGTTGATAAACAATCAATGATGAGTGTGTAAACAATTAATCATCATTAAAGAGCCTTGAATTTCTTGGCTTGAATGTTTTCCATTTCCGTGAAAGTGAACAAAGGCAGAAGGTGGAAGAAAAATGTTAAAAAAATGTTAAGAAAATGTTAAATCATGGCTGTAATGTACCAGAAAAAGTTTTTAAAAAAAATGGACAACGATTTATGTGTGCAAATGAAATCAATTTATTTTAGAAATTTGAGGAATTTCAGTGCATCATGTTTAATCAAAGATTTCTTCAAAGAAAGTAATAATTAGCCCATTACAATTTGTTTCCCTTTTTCTTTTCGTTTTATTTCTTCTTTCTCTCTATTTGAATTGTTTCCGCATAAAAAAGTCGTGCAATGTGACATGCAATTGACATCATCTTTAGTTTCATCGGTTTTTTTGAATAACTTTCGTGGTGATTTAAGATTTTTTCTCATTCCAATTAGAAATTCTTCCCATACAATACGTCGACGATTGTATTCCTTTAGTATTTGACTCACCTTTTTCATGTATTCAATTAAATCCGATTGTTTTGATAAAATTCTACTCAATACAGATTCAATTGCATGAATTATTTCCACAATTTCAGTTGACTTAGTTGCTTCCATCAATTTATCAAACATTATGTTTGTCAGTATCATGTCTGAATCAATTTTTTTTTCTAATTTCATTAACCATTTCCATTTTATCCATAAATTGAGAATGCAAATTATTGTATTCTGATTGCATTTGTCGCAATTCTTTTTTAACCTTATTCAAATGTCCGTTTCCAATGGAATCCTGTTGCCATTGCATATAATATTTATTAAGATTGTGATCGTATTTATGAGGTGGGCTAAATTCAATTTCTGCACGAATATCGATATAATGAAAAACCATTTTACTAGTTTCCATATAGTTAATTGATTTGATTAGATTATGCAATTGTTCAACTGCGAGTTTTCCGTCAATTTTTAAATTTTTCGGTATACGACTTAATGTTTGATTTATTCTGTTTGGATTCATATATCTGTGGACAGGTGCTACGAGTTTAATCTTAATATCATCAATATTGTCAGCGATCTTGACCATTATGTCCAAATTTGGTCGCAAATTTACACCGTTCTTGTCAGCTTTGGCATAAAATGTCTCCACTAATGAAAAAAATGTCACATCATCCTCACAGTTTATAAACTTGAAAAACGATGTTAAATTAGAAAAACGATGTTAATTAAGGAAAACGATGTTAATTAAGGAAAACGATGTTAAATGAGAAAAAAAAAAATTGCTAACGACAAAATTAAATATTTGATAATTACACGTCTATTTTTTTAAAACAGAATACCTGAACATAGAGTAATAGCAATGAAAATTCCACGAAATAAAACGACTTCATCCATTTCATCATTTTTCAGGAAGTTACTTCGACGACGGTATGAAAAATTGTCTTATCTGTTGTCGAGGCACTTGAATATAAATTTCTTTCTCTAGCAGCTTAGGCAGAAGTTTAAGCCAATAATTACGCATCATTTCCTTTCTGAAAAATTTGGTAAAATTCGATGTGTTTTTCTATTATAATTTCGCAAAATTTACATTAACGTTCGAACACTTTGCGATCAACACAATCCTCATTACATGTTAGGGTGCATCGAATTTTGAAAAATGATCAAAAGACCGAACCAATGTTAGTCACGAAACAAAACATTCATTATTTGACATAATCTATCTTTTAAAGTGTTTCTTGAATGAATTTGTTAACATTTTGAAAATCGTTTACCAAGGGTCACCCCTTGGGATTTTCAAATCGAAAATTGAAGCGAAGTGTTCGGAGAATGAGCTTTTAGTGGTGGTCGCGGAACAAAAGTTGTTCGGTTTTATGGTTAAATTCATTTCCACTATACTCGTTTGGTCTTTTGATCATTTTTCAAAATTCGATGCACCCTATTACATACTAAATACAATTGTTCAGATATCTACATACAAACTTTTACACAACAGTGTCAATTAGATAAGCAATTCTACCTTGTAATTGTTTTTATTTAAAATTTGAATTATACAAAGAGAATTTTGTTTAAAAAAAACAAGATGAAGTAGGTTTTGTTACCGTGTGTATGGGAGATACCAAGATACACGGGAGATACGCAACAAGTCTTTAACAAAAACTTAAAAACATGTGTGAGCTAATGAAAATTCATTTAGTATTGATAAAGTCCGAGACACTGAGCCTTTCCATAGATTTTGTTGTTGTATTTGATTAGTTCGAACTCTCACCACTTCCATTCACAATGCAAATCTAATGCGCTTGAGTGTGACGCCGTTTGTGAAGGCGTGATTGTGAAGGTGAAGGCTCAGTGCTCGATAAAGTCATCTATCAATATAAAAATGTCGAAACTACAATTTCAAGTTAAAAACCATTTAAAGATTTTTCTTAAATAATTGCAAAAAGTATCAAGAGTTCAAAAAAACACATTTGACAATTCAAGTAAAATAAAATTCAAATTTTTGTACCAAAGCAATTTTTGACAAATATATTTATTATTGACATAACGTCAAAAACAATGAAATGATAAGATACAATGAAAGACTTAATCACTTGAATTGTGAATGATTAATCAACAAATCATTCAATTATTTCTTTGTGCTAAATCCTTTTTTTAATTGATGTACCAATGTTAGAGACTTTCTTTGATAAGTCAGTTTTTCGTTTCACATATTCTCCGTGTGTTTTCCAATCAGGTGTCTTTTTCATTCCAATTAAAAATTCTGCCCAACTGACACGAATTCTATTGTAATCATATAAAGTACGTTGAACATTTTGAAGATTTTCAACCAAATAGAATTGATCAGAATATATACTAACTGTGAGGTAGTACAATTCTTCAGCCCATTTATCTATCTTATCGGATTCAGACTTAGACGCTCCTAGAATAAGATCAAACAATTTTTGAGCTTTTATGACTTTTTGATGAGTACTGGCAGTATAATCATCTACAGCTTTCATCTGAATGTTGAGTTTCGTTTGAAAACCATTATATTCTGTTTTCAAATTTTCAATATTATTTTTAATTCGATTCAACTTTTTGCTGGACACAGAATTTTTAATCCAATTGTCATACGATGCTTTCAGAAGTGTATACATGTATTTGTCTGTTGTTAATTTCAATTGATTTGTTATCAATTTGTTAATTTCCTGTATTGGATGTATGGGTCTTTTAGTTTGATAATTCACAATGTCTTTAAATTCATTTCGCAATGAATTTTCAACAAAAAATCCCATAACTTTTTGTGTTTTTGATATTTTTGCTAAAATTTTCTCTGCTTTGTCATCATTCACCAATACATTCACAGGTATTTGAATTCTTGTTTTAAAATCATCAAGATTTTCAAATGTTTTATACAAAAAATCCAAATTTGGACGCAATGTAATATTTTTTGTATCGGCTTTTTTATACAATTCATTCACTATTAATTCCAATGTCAGATCTTCTTGACAATTGATTAACTGAAATTAAAAAAGTCAAAATTTCAATGAACATTTATAGTTTAAAAATAACAATGTTAAAACGCACACGAAATAAATGAAATAATATTTACCTGAATGAATGTTAAAAGTGTTAGAAATATTACAAATAAAAACGGCTTCATTTTGAAATATTAATTTTTAATTCTGAAAAATATCAGAATCAACGATGGCTCCTCTTATATAAGTGAAATTTAAATAAAAGTTGCACAAGTGGTAATTAGTTTTTCACAATGTAATTTTCCATGAAGTTCAAAACAAAATTCCAAACTTCCATTCATTTCATCAATAAAACGTTATATATAATTATTCATAACAAAATATATTACATTTTGCTTACAAAGCTGTTTTTTTTTTTTGCGAATATATTCCACAATTTAACGCAGATGTAATGTTTTTAATAACAATATCACAATGAATTTTGCAATAATATATTCAAATGAATTAATAGACTCATGACTCATTGTAACAATCTACGTAGATCACGCTTCTTACAAATGAACTTGTTCGTTAAAAATAAAATTCCAAATGTTGCAGATTTCAACAATATTCAGTTTGACGTAATGTTTATTTCAATACAAATATTCATTAAATGATAGACAATTAAAAAAAAAAATAATGAATAATAGATAAACGGCAATTAAAAAATATGAAATGCATAAAATAATTCACTTTATATTCTTTGATTTTTCAATTAAACGATCTTCTGGGTAAACGTAAAGAATTCTGTTGAGACCAATACAAAAACACAGTTTTGATTATTTATAACGCTGTTTGTTAATTTTATTTTGGCGATTTTGGCACACATTTCTTTAAACCAAGGCTTTACTTATGCTGAAAACGTCAGCTTGAAATAAATCCATCAGATGGATTTCACGCTGCGTTGGTTGTATTGTATTTTTTACAATTATTTATAAAGTGGCCCAATTTTTCCATTGTGGCCAATGTCAAATTTTTTTGACCAAGGCCACACTGAAAGAATTCACAATTTTTGACTTTGGCCACAATGGAAAAATTAGGCCACTTTATAAATAAATGTAAAAAATTCAATGCAACCAACGCAACGTCAAGTCCATCGTATAAATCCATTTGATGGATTTATTTCAAGCTGACGATTTCAGCATAAGTAAAGCCTTGCTTTAAACAATTGATGGATCATTTCCGCAAGCATGAGATAGTTCGAGTAAGAGAGTATTTGTGAGAGGGATATTCACCCATTACTGGAATTTCGATTACGGTTAACATAAAATACGTCTACATTTTCATGTTATGCCTTATAGAAAACATACACTGACAATATTAAGGTTATATTTTTTCCAACCATTCGAATTCCAATTAACGTCATTCCAACCAAAATTGTTCATTGTCAAACAACCCTGGTATTAAAAAAAATCCAACCATTGTTGGACAATGAACAATTTTGGTTGGAATGACGTTCATTCCAACGAACGGTTGGAAAAAACCAATGGAATAGCGTTGGAATGGAAAATGTCAAAAATTTTTCCGTAAAAATTCTATAAGCGCCACCTAAAATTTAACCGAGATACTAGATTTTGTGCAGAAAATTTTTATTTCATGTAATTTAATGCATTCATCATAAAATGTTTGAGCTTTAGTGAAAAAGAAATTTTATTCGATAATAATTGAAATTTATTTACTTGAATAAATTAAAAAAAATAAAAAAACAAATTTATCCATATATTAAAACCACATAAATAATAAAATATAACGACAATGAATCGCACTGTAAACACGAATAGTCAGCCATTTTGTAAATACGTATGTCATCTGCTTGTGGAGAGAATAGAAACGTATCGGAAATTTCAACAAAATATACGTAATACCAACAGATGGCGCTATTGTTTGTGCTCTTGATTTTCATTGTAAGGCACACTATCCCATTGGAAAAAACTTAACCTAAATATCCTCAGTGCGTGTGTTAAATTAAATTAAATTAAATGTGTGAATTAAATTGACTAAATTTAGAAAAAATGAAAGTCATAAGTTTTCATTGTTGGAATTCACATTTCATTTTTTTTATTTTCAATTTTTGAATGTACAATTTACATTATTTCATTCTTGTTTTTTTAAATTTCAACCAATTTTCGAAACTTTTTTTTCAATATATTCGAATTTTGTTTCACTGATACTGGCATCTGGCATCGGCTAAATGTTCATATTTTAAACTATTTCATTCCCATCAGAGTTTTTGCCCATTTTTCACGAGAATAATTATAGTCACTTATAGTACGTCCAACATTTTGAAGATTTTCAACCAATTTGAATTGATCAGAATATATTTTACCTAAAAGGAAGTATAATTCTTCAGCTAAACTCTCTATTTTTTTGGTTTCAGTTTTAGCCGCCCCTAAAATATTATCAAATAATTTTTGAGCTTTTATGACTTTTTGATGAGTACTGGCAGTATAATCATCTACAGCTTTCATCTGAGTGTTGAGTTTCGTTTGAATCTTGTTATATTGGGTTTTCAAATTTTCTATATTATCTGCGACATTCTTCACTTCTTTGCTAGATGGAGCACTTTTAACCCATTTATTGAAATATGTTTTCAATGTTTCATATTGAACTTTATGTATGCACGGTTTTAATTCAGCTGTAATCGGTTTGATAATTTCCGATATTGGATGTTTAGGATTTATGGTTTGATAATCTACAATTTTTTTCATGTCATTGCGTAATGAATTTTCAACAAAAAATCCCATGACTTTTTGCTTTTTTGAAATTTTTCCCAAAACATTGTTTTTTTTTGTTTCATCCACCAATACATTTACAGGTATCTGTACTCTAGTTTGAAAATCTACAATGTTTTCCAAAGGTTGTAAAGAAATCCAATTTTGGAGAATACCATTTTCTTTTTATCGGATTTTTAACATTCCATTTTCCAATGAACTTCTGAAAAAGACAAAATTTGAATTTGAACATTTATAGTTTGAGAATAATAATGTTAAAACATACACGACATGAGCGAAATAATATTTACCTGAATGAATGTTAAAAGTGTTAGAAATATTACAAATAAAAACGGCTTCATATTGAAATATTAATTTTAAATTCTGAAAATTAACAGAATCAATGATGGCTGGGCGTTCCTTTTATATAACTCAAATTGAAAGAAAATGTCTTAAAAAATAAAATTCCAAACATTTATTCGTTTCATAAACACAAAGTTATAAATAATCTTCCGTTACAAAACATCGTACATTTTTCTTCGAGTTTAACTTAACGAGGTGTTTTTACCAAAACAAAATTCCAATTGATTATAATTTGAATATTAGCATATTTCACAATTTACCGAGTATGTAATGTTTTGAAGTAAGAGATAAACCGTGCGCAATTGCTATAATATTTCTATTATTGATGTCATGTTGAATGAAACAAAAACGAATTTTAGTTACTTTGTCCAAGGCTTTACTTGCGCTGGAAACATCAACTTGAAATAAATCCGATGGATTTGACGCGGCGTTGGTTGCATTGAATTTTTTGCCTAATTACAATGTGGTCTAAATTTTCCATTGTGGCCTAAGTAAAAAATGGTGAATTCTTTTAATGTGGCCTTGGCCAAAAAAAATTTGACATTGGCCACAATGGAAAAATTAGGCCACATTGTAAATAAATTGAAAAAATTCAATGCAACCAACGCAGCGTCAAATCCATCGGATAAATCCATCTGATGGATTTATTTCAAGCTGACGTTTTCAGCGTAAGTAAAGCCTTGATTTTGTCTCATTAAATTTTACAAAAAAAATTCTGTCTCCTTTTATATGTAAATTGCACGATCGACTTGAACTTGTTTTTCAAAATAACATTCCTCGTTTGGTTAAAGTAAAATTTTCTTATTTCTCAAAAGTATTGACGTAATATAGGTTTTAACACTTGCATTAGGTAAAAAGAAAACAAAATTGTTTTGTTGAAAAATATCGTAAAAAGCATTTGCAAATTAAAAAATTAAATAAAAAAAAAATAAAAGAAAAAAAAATAAAAAAAGCCTGAAGCAACCTGGAAAATATGCTTCCAAATGATATGAAAGTATTATGATAAATGAATAAAATAAAAAGAAAACCATTAAAAAAATCATTTGGATTCTCTTATTTTCTCGTTAAACCATACCTATTTTACGTACCGATATTTATAGGAAGTCATTTCACACGAGTCAAATTGGAAAGCTAGTCACAAAATGAGTCAGAACGAAATGGCAAATGACAAAATGAATGACAAAAAATGCCACCGACTTGCGAGAATAAGTTATTTTGATCATAAGAGAAAGTTCTTTTCCTTTATTTGCAAGAAAAAAAGCTAAAATCTACATTGTTAAATTCAAAGAACTCCCATTTTTTATTTCAATAGACAAATTTTTAAAGGAAAGTCCTTATAATCCTTTACAACATCAAAAAACCTTTCCAAATTACGCATATAATAATATTTTCCATTTCCGTACACATTTTTATTCAATATTATTAATATAAAATTTGATTGAATTAAATCCATGGTCATCATGGTTTGACTTTTTTAACGCTATCACTTCCACACATAATTTTTTTAAATGTAATTTTGCGCATATCATTTTTAATTTCTTTGGTAAACTGATTAATTACCACTTTTCTTAATTGCTTCCTTCCTGAAGAAAGTGATTTCCGTAATCCGACTAAAATGTCTTCCCAAATGATGCGTCGAGCATTATATTCTTTGAGAGTTTTACTCACTTTGCTAAGATTTTCAAGTAATGTCGTTTGTCCAGAAATAATTCTTCCTAAAATCGTTCTAGTTTCTCCAATCATAATTACAATTTGATTCGATTTAATTGCTCGAATCACTTTTTCAATTGATGGATTCGCCAATTTGACATCATATTCAATAGTCTCTCTATTATCATCAACCAATTTAATTTCTTTCAAAAATTTATCACGAAGATTTACATATTCCATATGCATAAAATCCGATTCATTTTTAACACGTTGTGCATGAGTCTTTTCAATGGAGCTTTTATTCCATTGTCGAAATGCATCATCAAGTATTTTATCGTATTTATGTGGCGGTTTAAATGCAATTTCTCCACAAATATTAATAATTTGAAATGACATTTTTGTAGTTTGTTTATAATTAATTGTGTTAATGTCTTGAATCAAATTATCAAATGCATTTTTTTCATTTGATTTCATATTTTTTGGCATTTGTTTAATAATTTCAATTCGTTTTTGTTTACTTATAAGATCTTTAACAGATGCTTCAAGTTTTACTTTGATTTCATCAATGTTATCGCATATTTTAACAATGAAATCCAGTTTTGGTCTTATTTTTACACCTTTTTTATCAGCTTTACCATAGAATTTGTCCACTATTGAAAAAAATGTCTCTTCATTTTCGCAAATCACCAACTTGATAAATATACAAATCAAAACAAACAAAAAAAAAAAAAAAAAAAGAAAAAAATTACAATTGTTTTTATAAATAAAGATTATTATATAAAATTCACCTGAATGCATAACATTTGATGCAATAAAAATACCAGATATATTAAACGTTTCATCTTTATTATGGTTTCAATACGTTCGGACTTGAAATTTCTTCTTAAGTCCTTACTCTTTGTTTAAATGCGTACAATTGTATTATTTGTTTTTCTTTTCAAAGTATACAACTGTTTCTTTTCAAAGTATACAAATGATGAATATTGCGATTTGCGTAATTGCTCAAAACACGTGTCGAAATTTTCATTTTAAAAACGAAAATGTATTCATTATTCTTTTATATTGACAAACTGACTAATGGGACATCATGTCACTTTAAATTGTAATTTCATGGTCAATTCAAATTTTAGCATTCGAAATTAATTTAAAAATAACCGCAATGAATGTTTTTTGAAATTAAAGAAAAAATTTCCACAATTTTTCACGATAAAAAAAACTAAGAAAATGAATAAATTCTGCATTGAATAGGTTTGTGCCTATAATAATGTAGGTTCTACCGTGAAGAATAATGCTCTAGTTAAGCGAAATAGTTTCAAATTGATTTCTAACAAGAAAACTCGTAAAAATCAGCTCAACCGTGATCTTAATGCGCTAATAACAATAAAATTCGTTATATTTATGCATTGAAGCGTAATGGACATGTTATTGAATATCACGAGCATTTGAATGCTTTTACACCTCAGAGGAAAGTAAAATCAGCCGTCTTAACCAATGACAAGAAGCGTGTATATGTAATCAATATATTAATTTTCGGACAATTCATCTGAAATAAGCAGTAAAAAAAAAAAGGAAAAGCGCCTCTATGGCAATTGCCTGACACGTATGTGTAAAAGAAATGTGTTCGTGTGCTTTGTACACATAGCTATTGCTGTTACACGAACATGTAGTTCTATGGCAATATCCAAAGAAACGTTATTGTTTATTGCCAAACATCGGCCTCAAAATTTTTCACAGTGTTAGGTGCTTTTGGTCTTAACCCATTAAGGCCCAGTGTTTTGAAAACGCAATATGTTGGTTTTTTGCTTTTACCGCCTTACAGATGAAGAATTTTGGATAAAATTGTAGTTTTTTCACAAATCTAATCGACCTGTTTTTGCATTTGGCTTAATTTTAAATTGTTGGTCATCTCATTACCACTTCTTTAAGAAAAATCAAAAAAAAAGTATAAAAAATGAGAAAAAATGGGCCAAAAATCATGGGGACTCTTGGAAAATCGAAAAAAAAAAATGTTTAAAGGCAAACAAATATGTTATTGTTTTATTTTCTTTTCTTTTCTTTTCTTAGTTAGATCATTTGTATAAACTGTGTGAATAAGTACATTTGCAATCAGTGGAAAAGAGTTAACTAGTTTTAAGACGCTTTCATCTGTAATTGAATGTATTATTTTATATTTTTTCATTATTTTTTTAACGACGGCTTAACATTCTAGATGTTAATTTGAGAATATTTTTTCCAATGTTCTTGTCTCGCTTAATTTTTTCTGCTTTTCCATCTGAATTTGGTTGCTTTCTCATTCCCATTAAAAATTCAGCCCAATGACTACGTTTACGATTATACTCAAACAATGAATTTGAAATGCAACCAATGCTTGAACTGACTTTGTCTTGTACAGAGCCTACATTACGCAAAGCTTCTTCAAGCTCAACAATAACTTTCTTTGCATCTTCGGGATCAGTTGTTTGTAAAAATTGCTCTAATATTGGTCGAGCTTTGTCAATGCATGTTTTTAAATTTGCTTTGTTACTATCCGTTGCATTTATCGATATGGTGATTTTATTTTGTAAAGAGTTATATTGCCACTTAAGCTCTTCTGTCTGATTTTTAACTCGTTTGATCTTTGTACTGTTTGCATCATTAAGCACCCAATTATTGAATGATTCAATTAAAGCTCCATATGTGAAATGGTCAGTGGTGAATTTTAATTTATTTGACACTTCTTTGCATATTTTGTTTTGCATATATTGAATTTTTTTTGGATAATTAACAAATGAATCAATGTAATGACTCAACACTTTTTTTATATCGTATCTACCGAAAAAAAAACCATCTGGAACTTTTTCTAAAATTGACGCTTTTTGTGCATCCTCTATAAATGCATTTTCAATAGGCTGTATGGAAAAATTGCAAATATATAAAAAAAAAAAAAGTGATGAGAACACATTTGGATTTCATTTTACAATACCTCATTCTGGATCTTAGCTACAAATTCTTCAAGATGGTCAAATGGCTTGTATAAGAAATTCAAATTTGGTCTCAATTGAATTCTTTTCATAGCTGCTTTTTCATAAAGTTTAGTCACAATTAATTCCAGTGTTAAATCTTCTTCTTGACATTTAATCACCTTGAACATTTGAAATGAGTTAACATTTAATTGTAAAGAATGACAATTTAGAGAGAAAAAAACTTTTTTTTTTTTTTTTGTCTTAAAAAGTGAATTTTTTTTTGGAATGCATAAAGAGAAAAATGTATAATGTGAAAGAGCAAAATGATTCATACCAGAATAAGTGAAAATAACGTTAAAATTGCCACAAATGAAAACAACTTCATTTTTTTGTTTTTTACTGTTTAAAATTCGTCTGAAAAATGATTGAACTTTAGTCTCACTATCTTTTATATAATCGACTTTATTTTCTCGTCTTTTCTATACCGATCAATATAAAATAATGTCTTAATTTATTTTTTATGTTCATAAATAATGTTTGGCTAGACAGATGGTATTATTTTAACGTAAATTCGTATTGTTCAATAGAACAACAGTTGAAGTATAACAAATATGAAAATATTTACCATCTAACTGATGTTATATATTGACGAATAAGTAAAATTGTAATTATGATGAATGTATAAGTAGAATAAATTATTCAGTTAATACAAATAATGTGTTTTCATAGAGAGTTTTCAATTCAACGTCATTTTTATTTCCAATAAATAAGACGCATTTTTATTTCCAATAATTAAAACGCATTTTTATTGAACATATGCAAATAGTCATTATTACAAATTTGAGAAATTAGAATGTACTCAAGAAAACAAAAGTCACTAATACAATATAACTATAATATTCAAGAAATCTATAATTAGGCCTCTCTTTCACTCGTACTTCTTCCCTACTGGTACATAATCATTTTTATTGAAATTTGCTTGAAATTATGCTCTCATTGTTTTTAAAGATTTTCTCTTTGAATTTGGTGTATCACGCATTCCAATAAGAAATTCAGCCCATCGCACACGTTGCCTATTATGGTATCTTAAAATATCAATCAATTGTTCTAGCTTTTGTTGACGTTCCGTTTGTAAAGTATTCATTCCAGCCAGGATTGGTTTAGCACTTTCAATGATTTGTGATGCCTGTTTATCATCACGAGCTTTTAAAAGACTATCAAAAAATGATTTCATTCTATTGATATCTATATTCATACGAGCTTTTGCTACATCAATGGCTTTCAATGCATTCGTTAGTTTCACTTTAAATGCATCATATTTCGATTTCATAAATTCTACATTATTTGCAACTTTTTCCAAATGATTCTTATTAATGAGATTGAATTTCGTATAGATTTCAATAAAAATATCATCATTAGGTAGCTTGAATGCAATATTTGAACAAATTTCTTCATTCAAATTCTTTTGTAATGATACAATTTGATTGTTAACTAAATCGATTTGATTTGCAACAATAGAACGTGTGTCTTTTTTATCTTTTGGAATTTTGTTAAAAATTTGCACTAATTTCTCATCTTCAATAAACTTTTTCATAAGTGCTCCGTATTTAGTTTTTATATCTTCATCATTATCGGAAATTTTTAACAAAAAATCCAAATTGGGTTTCAATTTAAAATTATCTTCGGCAGCTCTTTTATAAAATTTCTCCAATAAATCTGAGAATGTAACTGGTTCATAGCATTTGATAAGCTGATTAATGAAGGAAAAAAAGTATTAAAAATTTAATGTTTTTTTGAAATGTTTTTTTGAAATGTTTTTTTAAAATGAATTTATTCATTTGATTTGAATCATACCTGAATGCAGAATACAAGCAACAATAATACGATTAACTTCATTTTTGACCAATTTACTTGAAATACGTGACACGAATAACGTATAATTACCTGTTAGATTACTTTAATGTAATTTTTTTACCTAAAAATACACGGAAATTCATTTGAAATAAATAATATACTTGTCATGATGAGATAAATTTGTTTTAAAACATTTTGTAATAATACTCTAGCTGCCAGAAATTTGAGTGCACGCAATATGTTCAACTTTTAAAATATTTCAAATGATTATTGATTCAATGCAATTTTTTTGAGTGTATTTCAGATAAAGGTGTCGGACACTTTCTGAAATTTCAAGTTCGTCCGTCCTACTTCGAAGTAGGACAATGTGTGTCTGTCTTTTTGTCCTAATTCAAATTAGGACGAACACGAAGGACGGACACACATTTGTCCTACTTCGAATTACGACGGACGGACTCCATATTGGAAATTATCCTAATTTTAAAAGGACAATTTAGGACAATATTTCATATGGGGTCCGTCCGTCCTACTTCGAAGTAGGACAAATGTATATGTCCGTCCTTCAAAGTAAACAAATGTGGGAAGTAGGACAAAAGTACGGAAAAGTTACACAACATTTTGTGACGTTAAAGTAAGACGGACGGAAGGACAAAATTCTCCTCATTGACACCTGTAATTTCAGAAAAATGATCATTTTCATATTCTGGCCTTGAATCAACAAATATTTAGAATTGAATAAAATATGCTTTTCAAAGACTCCACACTAACAGTAAATTATTTCTAGATTGTTCCAGTAAAAAATGAAATTGTTAAGGTTTTTCTTTCGAGCGGCAGTGTACCGTGAAAAAATGACACATTGACATAACCAATTTGGTACTACTTTGTACACGAATTGAATTTTGTATTTCATAACTAAAAAATGAATGAAAACACGCATAAAGAATTGATAAATATGGTATCATATCAGAAATATGCTATAATTTATTTTTATCAAATAATACGTTCACGACAAATACCTTTTTTAAAGAAAAAAATAAAACACGCGCTGTTGTTGATTTCAAAACAATTCGGCTCATTGACGTAACACATGAATTAGATAAAAAACAACATTGTTTTCATGAAAATTAACGGTTTCATGAAAATTAACTGTTTCATGAAAATAAACTGTTTCATGAAAATAAACTGTTTATACTATTGAGAAATAATTTCTGAATCTTGTACAATTATAAATAATGAATAATAAATAATAAATAACATAAAAATAATAATTAATTTATTTCATTTGTATCATTTACAGGTAAGCCACATTCGATCATTTAACTTGCATAAAAAGCGTCATCAAATGTCTGGTAATAAATTTATTTTTAATTATGCCATTTTTTTTACATAAACTCTATTTGTTTTGTACTTACTTGTTTACTGATTACAATTTGTACTAACTTATTCCATAATTACAATTTTTTTATTAAAAAAAAATTCGAGAATTTACTTTTCTTGTAATCGAAATTTTCCATTATGGAAGAGAAAAATGATATTTCGTGAAAAATACATGCATTTATTCCAGGAATCAAGGGATATTACAATAATTTTAGTTCAATTTTTCATAATACATTGGTTAAAACAGTTTTTTTTTTTTAAAAAATATTTCAAATTTTACGTGATTCAAAATCAATTAAACACTTGCATAGAAATCAAACTCTTACTGACAAGGTATAGATTTATATTTTCCGAAAAGATTACTCGCAAGTTTTTTAAAGGATTTCTTTTTCTTTAATTTAACTGTCTTACACTTCGAATTGAGTAATTCTCTCATTCCGATAAGCAATTCTGCCCAAAGAACGCGTTCATTATTATATTCTTTCAGAATATCTCTAAGAACTGTAAGATGTTGCAATAATTCTGTGAAATTTTCATGTATTTTAAAGATATATGGCATTAATTTATAAACAATTTTTTTTCCATCTCCAGAATCAATAGCTGATAATAGTTGATCCATTAAAATATTTGCAGTATTGGTGTCAACTTCAATGGCTTTGCTAAGACAAGACATATCTTTTATTACTTCATTGAATTCACCCTGCAAATCATCATAATCCGTTTTCATAGTTTTCCATTCAGTTTGAACCAATTTCAAATGTAAAATATTAAGAGGATTTTTAATCCAATTTTTAATTGAATTTTCAAGCTTTTTGTTATTTTTCGTTGGTAGCCTAAAATCAATTTCGTTACAAATTTCATGGCAAACTTTCCATATTTGTACAGTTTTCATGGTGTTCAATACAAAAAATTCATTTGCTAAAAGTTTTCGGATTTTTTGTCCATTTTTTGTCATATCATCAGGTACCTTTTCCAATACGGCAACCTTTCGTTTTGTATGTATAAATTCTAACGGTGGAATGTCGAGTTTTTTTCTGATTTTCTCGATATTCTTGGAAATTTTCAACATAAAATCGAAATTTTCCTCCATTTCAAAGTTGACTTCATTCATTTTTTCATTTAATTTGGTCAATAATGTAGAAAATTTCACATCTTTTTCAAAGTCTATTGCAATCTCCAAGGTCTTGAAATAAAAAAAATTATTATTTAATATAGATTGAAATTTATTGACGTTATTGAATTCATACCCGATCTTTAGCCTGAACTAAGAGACAAATTAACAAAACAACCAAACAATTGAACAATATCATTTTCAGTTAAAACTAAACTGGCTTAGCTGAGTGACTCTAAATGTGATAATAAGTCATATATATACAATCTATTATACGAGACATGTGCGTCAATTAAATAATTGCGCGCATTTTTCACAATATGTTTGTCTGGAAGAAAAACAAATGTGAATTTAAAATCATACGAACCATACGGGGAAAAAATAAAATTCAATACGTTTTCACTTTTGGAATACGTTGGATAATCTAGTTGAGACAACATTGAATAAATGCATTACATAAGTTCTCGTATGGGCGAGGTAAGAAGGCGAGGTATGGGGGCGAGGTAAGGATGCGAGGTAAGGAGGCGAGGTAAAGGGGCGAAGTAGGGGCGAGGTAGGGGCGAGGTAGGGGCGAGGTAGGGGGCGAGGTAAGGGGGCGAGGTAAGGGGGCGAGGTAGGAGGCGAGGTAGGAGGCGAGGTAAGGGGGCGAAGTAGGGGCGAGGTAAGGGGGCGAGGCAGGAGGCGAGGTAAGGAGGCGAGGTTAGGGGGCGAGGTAGGGGGCGAGGTAAGGGGGCGAGGAGAATGTTCCAGCCAAAAATGGATAAGGGATTCCTTGAAGAAATGATAAAACAATTCATTTCACTTATGCCAATATGAAGAGCAAAGGTTTTCAACTCAAATTTACTACAATTTTGTAGGGAGTCCCACCTTGACAGAGGGTGGTCAAAGGAACTCTGCAGTCATTATACTTGTGCTATGGATATAGCTGCTGCTATTTGATAGGACCTAATTCACAGTTGCTATTTAACTGTGTATGTGTGTTTTAACAGCACACTTCGATTCCCCTCTCACACTTATTATTGCGGCAATAATGAAGATGCAAGAGGGGAATCGAAGTGTGCTGTTGAAACATACATACACAGTTAAAAAGCAACTGTGAATTAGGTCCTATCAAATAGCAGTAGCTATATCCATAGCACAAGTATAATGACTGAAACTCTGTGTCCTATTAACAATTCCAACACGTAATATTACATACGATTCGCCAATTCAATTTTCTAACAAATAATATATTTATTTTGAGATTTGCTTTTAATAAAATATCCTTCTTTATTCAGTTACCTTGATTTTGGAAAATTTAAAAATTATTCCATGAAAATAGAGAAAATATATCCCAATTGAATCAATGAACTGCATTCATATTTCCACAAAGACTTTCTGCAATACCAAAAGCAAACTGTTTAACAAATAATTTTTTGTTGAGTTTTATTGGTTTCCGTATTTGTTGTGTAGGCGATATTCTCATTCCAATAAGAAATTCTGCCCAAGCGATGCGTTTCATATTATATACTTTCAAAATATTTTTCACAATACAAAGATGCTGCTCATACAAATTTGTCTGTTGATCGTATATACGAATTGTCACAGGTGCAATTTCTTCAATAATTTGATTTGCTCGTTTCGAATTTGTTTCATTTAGAAATTTACGAAATAAACGTTTTGTAAAATCGACATCTGCTGTAATATTTGCTATCAATTTATCTATCGCTTTTATTTCCATTGTAAATTTTTCGCTGAGTTTATTATATTCCGATTTCATGAAAAATAATTCACCTTCGACTCGTTTTAATTGTCTATAATTAATGGGATTTTGATTCCAGTTTTTAAACGATTGATCGAAAACTTTATCAAATGGCTTAAATACAATTTCTTTATAAATCTCATGATTTATGTTCGGAAATTTTACTTCCATTACATTATTTATTAAAAGTATTCTAACATCCATTATAGTCCGAGCATTCATTCCATGGATTTTCATTTTTTGTGGGATTTTTTCTATCACTTGATTTCTCATTTTTTTACACATAAACTCATTTACAGGCATTTTTAACTTTGTTTTTATCTCATCAATATTTTCGCAAATTTTCACAAGAAAATTCAATTTTGGCTCTATTTGTATTGACACTTTTGATGCTTTTGAATAAAATGTCTCAAGTAACAATGTAAATGTTACATTTTCTTCACTATAAATCTGCTAGAAAAGAAAAGAAAAAATCTAAGAAAATTCATCATTTCAAACGAAGGTTTAATTGATCATATTTATACGTACCTGAAGGAATAACGAATGCAAAAAAATTGAAAAAAATGTCAATTGCTTCATTTTCTCACATTGCATATTAACAAAATGAAAAATGATAATTGATACCAATTGATGAAATTGAATTGAATTGAATTAAATTAAATCGAATTGAATGAAACCGATGTAGGTATATATAGGCAAATTTAAAAAAATTTTCCATTCATTCAAATTGCTTACACATTTTCTCATTCATTCTCATTTTGCGCATAAAGCGTTGTGGAAATTTTTCAGTTTACGCATGTTTCAGTAGTTTTCCATCGTATAATTGTTACCTTCAGATTCTGAAGTTCAGAAACCATTGTATTTTCCAAGGCGATGAAACGAGGTACACGTAGATGAAACGAGGTGCACGTAGATGAAACGAGGTGCATGTAGATGAAATGAGGTGCCTACTACGCGTCCGTTTGTACCACTGAGAACACATATTTGTGCTATCGCGGGCACATCTGGGTGCGTAGTAGGCACTATGTGCACCTCTTTTCTTCGCCTTGGTATTTTCTAACAAAAAAAATACTCAGTTAAACAAAGAGGAACTTAGATCAATACAATTTACGGATTATTATACTTTTCAATATATAATAATTCATTAGATTAAGTTTGTAATACAAATGTTGTATATTTTGTGTTAAAATATGTTTATTAACATACAGAAAATCAATTTAAAAAATCATTTGGATTTGATTTGTTTATTTATGTTTCTTATTTCTACTGCATCCCATAAAAGTATTTAAAAATGCTATTTTAACATGATGCATTGTATTCGATTTTACTGGTTTTCGATGTGAATTTAAAGATTCTCTCATTCCGATAAGAAATTCAGCCCACAAAATACGTTGTTCATTGTATTTTTTCAATATATTTAAAATATTTTCAAGATTTTGAAACAAATAATGCTGTTGCTTAAATAATCGATCTGTGTTTAGTTCAAGTTCATTGATAATTTGTGTTAATTGTTCAATATTTGTTGTTTGTAATAATTTATCAAATGTTAAAGTGGTCAAATTGAGATATTTTTTTGTGATTATTTCTTGTTTAATTGTTGCATTTACCTCATCAATGAATTGATTGTGTAATTTGTCATAAATTAATTGCATTGTTTTTATTTCTTTTTTAACACGATGCAAATGTTCTTCATCGGCATAATTTTTTTGCCATTGTTCAAATGATGCATGAAATCCTGCATCGTATTTATCGGGTGGTTTAAATTTTAACTCTGATCGTATATCATAATTTAAATTCCAAATTTGTAATTTTTGTCGAATATTAATCAAATTAATTTCATCATAGAAAAATTGACGTCCATTTTTTCCATAAATTGTCAATTTCTCTGGCACTTTTTGAACTATTTTGTCTCTTTTTGATGCATTCATAAACAATGGCAATGGTGATTCAAGTTTTATTTTGAATTTTTCAATATTTTTCGAAATTTTCAGCATAAAATCCAATTTTGGTCTTATTTGAATATTCAATTCATCCGATTTTGCATAGAATTTTTCTAATAATATTGCAAATGTCAGCTCCTCTTTTTCGTCTTTTTTTAAACTATTTATAAACTATTTGAATTTAAATATAGTTAAATGTTCATTGATTTTTTGGTAAAAAAAAATTTAATATTTAAAAAAATCATTACCTGATTGAGAAATAAAATTGTCAATAGCAATAGAAACGACTTCATTTAAATTTTTCGATTTGCAAAACATCAATTCGCTTCAAAAATTTAGTCAAAAAAATATGACGGAAACAGATGTTATACACGTTATATACACATATTGTTCATGATATTTACGCGTGAAATTAAAGAAATAAACAGAAATTGTTATTGATGTATTTACGATCATATCAATTATTCATTTTAAATGAAATTGTTAATGAAAATGAAAACGAAAATGAAAACGAAAACGAAAACAGCAGAGTATAGTTGTCAAGGTGATACACACCCAATAGATTTGACCATGAATTTTATTGAATAATAGTTCAGTTATACATTTGCATGTAGAACACAAAATATTGTTAAATTTTCTATCGTCATATCTATCATTTGGACGATGTTTTTTTCGAGCCAATCTTTAAAACACTTTTAATTGTTTTCATTGTATTTGATTTTACTAATTTTGGTTCGGAATCAAGTGTTTGTCTCATGCCTATAAAATATTCAGACCATGCAACACGTTTATTATTATATTCTTTATAAGTTTTATAAAAATCCTCAAGCGTTTCTAATAAAAGTGATTTTTTTGAAAAAATTTCTTTGGTAATCGCTTGACATTCTTTACATTTTTCGGTTATTTTTGAAAGATCATCAGTTTTAAAAGCTTCACTCAACACCATATTTGCATTAACAACTTTTTCTTCAATAAATTCTCTAGTTTTAATTATAAAATCAATTTGATTGCATATTTTTTTATGTAAATCATCATAAATTGATTTCATAATGGGTATATCATTTTCAACTTTCATTAAATGTGCTTTATCAATAAAATTTTTATCCCATTGCTTGAATGAAATATCAAATAATTTACTTCGTTTATTTGGTGTACGAAATCTTATCTCTGCATTAATATCAGTACGTGCTAATATCCATAATTTTTTGCTTTGTTCCATATCAAGATTATAAATTTCTTTATCAAAAAATTGTTTAAGTGTTCTTCCATCAACTTTAAAATTATCTGGAAATTTTCTTATGAGTGGATCAACTTTTGATCGATCAAGATGTTGACTCATTAATAATTTTGTTAGTCCCACTTCAATTTCATCAGTATCAGAAATTGATAACATAAAATCCAAATTTATATCATTTGGTTTTGGAGATCGTTTACCATTTTTTGCATTGAATTTCTCCACAACCGTATTAAATGTTATTGGTTCACAACTTCCCAACTTTATAGATTGAAAAGAGAAAAAAAAATGATAACTATATATATCATTTAAGAATAGATTGTTTGAATTTATTCATACCTGAAGAAAAAGAAGAAGCAGCGGTATAACATTCAGAAATAAAAATATATTCATCTATTTAAAATATGTTTTCCACATGAAAGTGTCAAAATTAAAATTAATCGATGGCAGTTTATCAATGAGACGTGAAAGAACTCTCTTTTTTTCGACCTTTCCTAATGTAAAACATTTTTTTGCTTATCTATATTTAGTAACTAAATGTTAGTTACACAAAATCCACATGAAAAAGGCCGAAATAAACATACATTCTTTTACGTCTTATACATACGTGTTTTTTTGAAATGAAAGTAAATTAGATATGAAAATATTCATTTACGTTGTAAGTACTTACAGACATTTTTTTTTTTTTTTTTATTTAACAAAATGATCAAATTTAAGCGAATAAAAATTGATCGTTTGAATAATTATACGACAACAGATCGAATTCGTTACTACGTCTAACTTCTCTAACCTTTTAAGTTATAAAAATAAATTTTTTTCTCGATGTATATAGGTCTCAAAATATCTCCGTCGCAGTTTATTTGATTAATTGTCATAGCAATGTTTTTCACTTTGTAATGGCGACACTTTTCTTTCTATTGTGCATTTGCGTCATATTTTTTCATCGAATATTTTATTGATGCTTAAGTTTGTATTAGAAACAGAATTTGATGATTCAAAACGTTTACAATATACCAATATTTTATGAAAATTTTCAAAAGAAATAAAAGAAGGCAGCTTACATTTTTTTTGTGGATCGAACATAGGTTCAGAGTTTTGCAAATATGCTTTTTTGAAGTTTAGCTTAATGCCATATGAAAGTAATTTTTATCGTGAAGTTTTCTAGGGGTCAATCATTTTACCCCGTCTTTACGGGTAATACTATTTTGGCCGCGCGAATTTTTGGTCGCCACGCAATTTCTATGGGAATTTTGCTGCGACCAAAATTCGTTTTTATTTACCCCAAGCGGGGGAACATCAGACAAAGGACCAATTTCGGGGATGAGGATAGATAAAGTGGGGTTAAAGTGAAGTTTTCAGTACAAATTTGCGACCAAAATTCGTTGTTGTGTAAATGCGACCAAGATTCGCGCGACCAAAATAGCTTACCACATATCAAGATTCATAAGATTTATGAAAATGCTTTGAATTCTCTAAATTTTGTAATGATTTACAAGAGTCATTTCGCTCAAGAAAATTCTTTAATTGATATCGTTTAATGAAAAAGACGTATCGTTTTAATAACATTATTCAATTATATTATATTTCAATGAAATATACAAAATTTTATTTCATGCATTCAAATAAATTACATATCATTTGATATCAGATTTTAATTTATCAATAGCTTTTAATTTATCAGTTGATTTAAATTTCATCAGTTTAGCAAGATCGGCTTTAATTTTTTTTATTAATTTTTGCCTATAAATGGCCGATTTTGCTAATTCTATTTCCTGTCCATATGTGCTTTGAAGTGTAACTTTTATTCCAATCATAAATTCTACCCATATAATGCGTTGTTCATTATAATAAGTTAGAATTTCTTGTATATGCCCGAGTACTTTTATTAAACGTTTTTTTTCTGAATCAATTACATCCACAATGGGTAGTAATTTTTGAGTGTATTTTTTTGCTGCATTAAATTCATTTGATTTTATAAGTTGATCAATCAATGAATAACCTCTAGCAATGTTTTCTTGTAAAACCGCATTTATACCATGCAATGATTCCATTTCAATATTAAAAAATTGAACCATTCTTTTATGTGACACTTCCAAAACATAGCAATCTTTATAAAATCGATTAATATGTGATTTATTAGTTGGATTTTGTATCCAATTTTTAAATGATCGATTAATATATCCTTTGAATATTTGTTTGCCTGGTCGTTTAAATCCAATTCGTTTACCAATATCATCAATTTTTTCTTTAATTTTTACTTCTAATTCATTTTTAATATGATCAAATTTATTTTCCAATGTATAAAATGCATCCATTTTATCAATAACCAAATTTCGTGGCACTTTTGTTAATATTTGTTGTCTTATTGAATCATCGATAAATTCACGATCAAAACCATCGATATAGGTTTTAATTTGTTCAATATTATCAAGAAATTGGATAATAAATTTTAACGTTGGTTTTAAATCATCAAAATTCTTTTTTTCCGCTTTTTCACCAAATTTCTCAACAATTAATGAGAATGTTATGTCTAAATCATCTCCATCACAATTTACAAACTTCAAAAAGATTAAAAATGATTATTAGTCATTGATAATTAACATCGTTACTTTTGGAAAATTTATCATTGATCAATAATAATACCTGCGCAAATAATGAAAGCACCACAACTGATACAAATAAAAACCAATTCATTTTTATTCCTTGAAAGCTTAAACTTACTTACTAAACGTAGTATTGAAATGTTGATAATACTTATATGGTTGAATTTTACAGGGTTTTTTTTACAACAAATGTTACTAACGCAAATCGAAAAAGAAAAACAAAATTCCGATTTGATATAATTTTGAAGTTTATATATTGTTGAAATATTTTTTGTTTCCATGTGCTGAATTGAGTGCAAATTATTTATTAGAACATTTGAGAAGTAAAAACCAGAACAGATTATTATATATTGACGTAAGAGGCTTCTAATGAATTGATGAATAACTTAAATAATATCATTTTTTCTTTAATTAATTTTCGTTTAATTAATAGTCAGTTGAGGCCATTTAATTTAAAATCATCGAGTCAATTTGATTCAAAATCATCGAGTCAATTTGATTCAAATTCATCGAGTCAATTTGATTCAAGATCATCTTTCAATATAAAGCATTATTTTAATTTATTGAAACCATGACATGAATAATGGTAGAATGATTTTATCATATAAAATAAAATTAGTAATTTACAATGATCTATATCTTAGGTCGCTCATTACAACAAATATGAATGTATATTTCTTACAAATTAATGGATTGATGGTTTAACACAATCATTGAAAAATAAAACTTTATTTATATTTCAAATGTCTGTTTAACAGTTGTGCGATGACGTTATCATACAAATATTGAATATATTTAAATTGTATATTAAAATTGTACAAAAAATATATTGTGGATAAAAACATCGTGACCTTCAGATTTATAAAGGAAACTTGAAAAAATATTCCCTTGAAAAATTGTAAAAGTAAAATCGTACTACGTGAAAATGTAAACGCATTTCTTTTAATGTTTTGTAAAACATGCATATATGCAAGCATTTATTTATTAAATTCAGAAATATTACATTTCATTTCATTTAATTTTTAAATCTTTTTTAAAGTTCTTTGTTAATTCTTTTAATTCTTTTAATTGTTTGAGTAATTGTTGTTTACTCTTTTCATGAAGTTGTTTTTGTAAAACGACCAATCGTTCAAGTTCAACTGGTTTAGCATGTGCTCCAAGTGTTGTTTTCATTCCAATCATAAACATTGACCATCTGCATCGTTCCTCATTATAATATTTTAGAACATCGATGAAACTTTTAAGAGTACCAGCTAAATATGATTTATATGCAGAAATTTGGCTAAGAATTACTGTTAAATCATCATTGGATTTTGACGTTGATGCTTTTGATTTTAAAAGTTGATTAATCAAATTTTTTGCTGTAGCAATCTTTGGTGGCAGACTACTTTTAATTTGATCCAATTCTGTTACATAATTGTTGTAATATGACATAATTTTAACGTGCACTGCTTCCAGTACATAGAAGTTTTTAATGACACGTTTTATATGTGTTGCATTATTGACATTCTTCAACCAATTTCGATATGATTGATCCAAATGATTTATTCCTTCCAAACCTTCAACAACTGCATGTTTACTTGGTATTTCAAATGCAATTTCTGAATTTATGCTGGAAATTGCTTCATTGATTCTAGTTTCTGATAAACATATATTATTAATCAATTGTTTGTTTCGTTTAAATTCTGTTAGCATAAAATTTTTTATCGATTCATCAAATAAAGGCTTATCAAATGCTCGGATTTGAGTTAAGACTTTATCGATATTCTCATCAATTCGAACAATAATTTTCACTTTTTCTCGCATATTAACATGATATTTATCTGCTTTTAGACAAAAATTATTCACAATTAAGGTAAAAGTTACATTTTCATCGGCGCAATTGATACACTAGAAATTGTAAAATAAATGATTTGGATATAACGAATGATTTTTTTTTTTTATTATGATTCATACCTGTATAAACAGTGACAATAAAAAAATTAATAAAAATGAAAAGCACTTCATTTTTTTTTTTTTTTTTTTTTGTTTCTTTTCCTTTTTTTTCCCCTTGAAAGTGTGATAACGGTTCAAATTGTACTGAATGTTAGACCAATTGTACATAATATTTATAATCGTTATTTGTAAAAACAAATTTTTGACGCAAATCGATCCTTCAAGAACAAAAATTCCAACATTATAATTATTTTCTATATTATAATGATGGAATTTTGTTTTTAAAAACATCCACATTTCAGAAAAATTCCATATTTTTCGTAATCGCAGACAGTTTCTTCATTTTTTTCTTTCGAAAACATCAATATTATTTCACTATTCAGTCATTTTCTATTGAAATGTATTTAATTCACCATTGCATGACTTGTTTACAGTGTTAATAATTTTTTATTACAAATATCTCAAGAACAAAAAAAAAAAAAATATAAAAATGTCGATTCCTTTTAGCTTGCTCAAAAAAACACATTTCACAACGAAAAACTTCATTAAACACATTCCCTGTGAAATAATTATTTCTATCAAACTCTTATGAATTGCAAATAATATAATTGAAATTGAAAAAATAAATCTACTGACATTACAATTGTCAAATGGATATCTCCAATGAAACGTTGACCCCTCCTGAATAAAATTCAAGTAATTAATAAAATGATTTCTTTTTTAGTTTTCATTTTACACTCGATTATGTCGTGCTCGTCTAAAGGGAGTCTATGCACTAGAGCGTTAACAAAAAAAAAAAAAACGTGTAGGAGTCTTCCATGGAAATGATTATAATGACTACGATATAATATTTGAATTACTGAGTGCAAATGAGAGACAAATTTAAGAGTTTTTTTTTTTTCGATTTTCATTGGTTTTCGATTACATACGAAGGAAGGTTGTATGAAAACAAAGAAGAGTTGTTGGATGTGTTTGTTTATTATTTCAAAAGCATTCGCATCAACACAATTCTAATCGGTTTCGGATGATTTCATGAAACTGATACTCTCTATAGGCAAATGCTGTACGCACAATTCGCTCTCGATTAGTAAATTGCGATTTCATAATGAAAATATGCTCACATAATGATTATAATCTAAAGATGGTTCAATGTATTTGTTCATAAATAATATTTGAACGGATATATGTACAATTACCAGACATGTTCATATACTGAATAAATATCTGCTGATAAATTTAGCAACTAAATGTATCTGCTAAATCGTTGCGTAAACGCTTGCGGTACAATATTCTCCATGTGTTTGTTACGCTTTGACCGTTAATCCCAGTGATTTGCAAATAAACAACGTCAAAGCGTAACAAACATACGGGAGATATTGTACCGCAAGCGTTGAACAATGCGTTCGCGTAACGATTTAGCAGATAAATTTAGTTGCTAAATTTATCAGCAGATATTTATTCAGTTCATGAACATGTCTGACAATTACTGATAAATTTTGCAAAACAAAAAAAAAAAAAAAAAAAAAAAAATTCCAAATTTCTTATCATGAAATAAAGCCTAAGGTAATAAAACAATTTTTATTATCACCGATTATAATTTTATTTCTAATGACTTCTAATTTTGAAAAAAAAAAAAAAAGTTGAAATGTCAACAATTCCTGTTCGTTTTTCTAAATGAAAATTGAACCATTAAAAAAAATTATTTATTTTGTGCCATTCTGTTAATTTCCAATGTTCTCCCTTTAAATGAAACACATTTTTGTGTTTAATTTTTTTGAGTACATTTATTTGATAGAAAATGTCATTTTCAATAGAAATTCGAAACAATTTTAAAGTGAAAAATGTGATAAAATGATAATTTTTTCTTAAACTTTTTTTTTTCTTATTTTTCTGTTCCTTCAAACAAAAGCAAATTTCTTTGAGAATATCCTTAATAGAGAATCTCCTTTCAAGTTTAACTTCTCTTGGTTCTTGTGGTAGAGTTCGTTTCATTCCAATCAAAAATTCAGCCCATCCATTGCGATATTCATTGTAGTAATTTAGAATTTCGCTCATATTTCGTAGGCTTATAAATAATTTTCCTTTTTCTTCCAAAATAGTATCTAAAATGGGCATTAATTGTTCAATATATTTCTTTGTCATTTTGGAATTTTTCGATGTTTCAACACTGTCAAACAAACGATATGCTTTCACTACATTTCGATCTAATTTCGGTCTAATTTCACGTATTGATTCAATTTCCTTGTAATAAAATCCAAGCATTCTATTGTGTGCCGCTTTCATGGCATACAAATCATTTTCAATACGTTCAATGTGTGAACGATTAATATGATTTTGATCCCAATTGTAAAATGATTCATCAAAATCAAATTCATATTGGCCTGGCATATTAAATTGAATTGCGGCTGATATGTCGCTAATTTTTATTGAAATTCCAATTCCCATTTGACTATTAATGCAATTAATTTTTTCAAGCAACATATTACGTGCATCTTTGCCATCAATGATAATATTCTTTGGCACTTTTGCTAATACATTTTCTTTTCTACGTTTATCTAAAAAGATCTTATCAAGGGCTTCAATCTCATGATATACTTTATTAATATCATCAACAAATCGTACAATGAATTGTAATTTTCCTCTTAGGCGAATTTTCTTTTTGTCCGCTTTATCGTAGAATTTATTTACAATTAAGTCAAATGTCACATCTTCTTCTTCATCACTTTCATCTAGATCACTAGATTCACAATGGATATACTTTGGAAATTAAGAAAAATGGGATAAAATTAAAAAAAAATTTTGAATAATTCAAATTTAGCCGTAATAACTACGATTCATACCCGCGTTAATAGTGTGAAAAGTAATAAAAGTGAAAGTATAGAAAATTGTTTCATTTTTCTTCTTAGATAACAACGAATGAATTTATACTAAAAGTTAATCCAGATGTTAATAATATTTATACGTTATATTTTTACAAATATTTTTTGCTGACGCAAATCGCATGGAGACGATGAAAATTCCGAATTTATAGCTTAGTTGATTTTATAAACGTTGTATTCCATGTGCAAGGAAATTTTGTTCACTAATTGGAAATTGTTTATTGCTAGAATAATAAATGGATTACATTCGGTATTTTTTTTTGTTTCTGTTTCGTGCTTAAATTCTGCCAATACAAAAATCTTTTTTAGATCTCTAGAGGTCTAGGCCTTTTTACGACGGTCGACAGTTACAAATTTTAGACTTAGAGAACTTACAACAAAGTTGAATTATATTATTAACAGAAGGAAGGAATAATTCTAAAAAAAAAGGGGAAAAAAATATTTCAAAAAAAAAAACCTCTAGAAATTTTGATAGTATTAAGAAAAAAATTTTTGAGAAAAAAAATATTCTAAAAAAAAAAAAAAAAAAAAAAATAAATAAAAAAAAAAAAAACAATTTATATAAATAAAGAAATAAATAAATAGATAAATGAAAGGAAAAAAAAAGAAAGTTTTTTTTTTTTTTTAAATTAGTCATCAATGATGTTTTCAAATTATAATAAGTTTGAATGATTATTGGAAAATTAAATGTAAACCCTTAAGCCAATAAGACCATCTACAGACGGTCATCACAAAAATCAAAAAAACTTTAAACTCGAAAATACTTTCTTTATATTCACAAAACTACTTTTTTGAGGATTGAATGTATGCATTTAACTGTCTTTCGCCTGATAATGATGAATATAACTGTTTCGACCGCACTCACTTGAATATTCACGGAAAAAGATAAAATATTGACAAATCTAAAATTTTTGAATTTTAATTTCGATGGCTTAAGGGTATCAATTCATTTTAAAATTTATTCTTTACATGCATTTTCAACATTTACACAACCACATGTAAATTTAGCAACTGATTTTAATCGAACCAAATTATTTAATTTAACTTCTTTATAATTCGTTTGTGGAAGTCGTGTTTTCATTCCAATTAAAAATTTTGCCCAATCTGTGCGCAATTCATTATAATGTTTTAATATTTTGACTAAATTTTCGAGTCTTTCGAATAAATACCATCTATCCTCGGAAATTGCATCAAAAATATCATCAATTGAACGAACATAAGATTCCAATTTATTTAAACCTTTTGGTCCTAAGAATCCATCAAATAATTCATTAGCTTTAATAAGATGTGCATCCACTTTTGATTTTAATTCACGTATTTCCGATAAATTTCGATTAAACAATTCCACTAATTTTTTGTGTGCTTTTTCCATATCAGTTAAACTATTATTGACACGTTCTATTCGGGTTTTATTTGGTGAATTCTCAAACCAATTCCAATATGATTTATCAAATGTATAACGACCAGGACAATTTGATGCAATTTCTTTTTTAATTAAACCGATTTCTATGGCAAATCTTTTCCTCTGTGTAATGTTAATATAATGAATTTTACAATCAAACACTTGCAAAGCTTTTATCCTATTAATGCACAAAGTATTTGGTATTTTTGCTAAAATTTGATCCTTCTTTGAATTATCAATGCAATTTCTGTTTACTGTATTAAGTTCAGTTAAGATTTCATTGATATTATCAACAAATTGAACTATAAACTTCAATTTTGGACGCATTTTAATTCCTTTCGAATCGGCTTTATTATAAAAATTTGCAACGACCATATTATATGTTACATTTGCTCTAACAATCTCCTCTTCTTTAGCGCCATTGATACACTTTAGAAATGAATAAAAAAAATAAAAAACAAAAAAGAAAAGATGAAAATCATATAAATAGTATAAGAGTATAGTAATATAAATAGTTAATTCTTCACATTAACTCGTACCTGTATCATTAGTAGAATCATTAAAATTGAAAGAAATGAACAGTACACCATTTTTCTTTTGTGATTATTTTACTCAACTGAAAGTTTGCTCAGTATTGTAGTTCCTTTATATCTATATCTAAATTTATTTTTTTGTTTTTTGTTTTGTTTTAATGAAGAATATTATTGCGGCACTTCTGTTATAAATATTATGTTGTTTTTCTGCGCTTAAAACTCGATATTTATTACATTTGAAATGCGTGGAAATTTTTCAACCCAATACATTCATACTTTTATTATAGAATTTGTTTTTTTTCAATGGTATTCAGTTTTCCGTTTCAGATGATCATGATCGTCTTATAAACAACACTATACAACAAAATGAAAATAATGAAAAGTTTATGGAATTTCTATATATACACATGATAGTAGAGTCCAAACTTAGCAAAACCTCATCCATTAGTTTTTTCCAAGAGGAAAACGACTACCACAACGTAATTAATATAATTCATTTGAATTAATACTAGAAAAAAATTAATTTAGAAATGAAAAATTCCAAAAAAAAAAAATTCCATGAAAAATTCCAAAAAATTCCACAAACAATTCTGCATGTTTAAGAACATAGAAAAAATTTCTCTGACATTCTTTGACTTGTTACCAAGTGGCAACAAATGTCAAAGAGATTTGTTTACATTTTTTGTAACATAGACAATTATATAGAAATATGTAGAACGGAGGACACGCACTGTCAATGCAAATGCATGTGACGTCATAATCCTACACATTAATGCCATCTTCTAAAGATTTTGGTACTATAATGTAAGAGAAGCAGAAAAGAAGAACAAGAAAAATAAAGGAAGAGGAGAAGAAGAAACAAATACATTGATATTGTATTGTAGTACCAAAATCTTCAGAAGATGACGTTTATGACATCGCCATATCAATGCGCATCTCTTGATGTAGAATTGTTTGGAATTTTTTTCGTACTAGATTGACATTAAATGAATAACGCATGTATGTGGTAGTTTGCTTCTTGGGCAGCAAAAAATACATAGAAAATGATGATTCATACGGAAGTTTGAGAAAAAAAACTTTTTTCAGATTTTTCAAAGATTTGAAGAATTTCAAAAAATTGGAAAAATATTTTTTTTTACTCAATATTATAACATTAATCATGAAGCATGCATGCATGTAGAACTTATATGTATCATATGCATATAAGCCAATGTAATAAAGTCGAATATCATATCTAAAAACCTTACAGAGGGGTTTTAACCACAATTTTGTTCATTTTGTAGTTGTTCTGGAGTTTCCCAACAAATGTGGTGAGATTTTGAATCGAAAAAAAGTCAAAAATTTCTTGAGTTGAATTTTTTTTTCGACTGAAAATGGCACCACATTTGTGGTGAACATTTATGACAAGTACCAATTGAGGTTAAAACCACTCTGAATGATTTTCAAAGTAATAAATACACAATTTGCTGATAATTGACACAAACTTTTATTTTTCGAATAAAACGAAATTTCCATTACATTTTCCATGCAAATTTTTAAACTCTAAAGTTTATGAATTGATTTTTTTTTTTTCGCGAAATTCATTTACCGAATGTTTTCGATAAAATATTTTCAAATGTTGTTTTTGCTTTCTTTTTAATATTACCAATAATATTTGGTTTGACGACTTTTGGAAAATCATTAAGATGTTCTCTCATACCAATGAAGAGTTCAGCCCAGGCGACACGTTGATTATTATAACGATACAATGTGCTTTGCAAATCTCTTAGATTGCGTATAAAATTTGATTCATGCAAAGGTATTTTATCAAGAATAGCACCAAGTTCTTGAAGAATTTGCTTGATTTGTGTATTATCATTGGCTTTTAAAAGTTGATTAACTAATGTGTATGCTTTTGTGATGTCCATTTTAATAGTTACGCTTGAATCCATTGCTGCTTGCATTTCCTTATTAAATTGTTCATACGTTTGATTGTATTGCATTTTCATGGAATTTAATTCGATTTGAATGTTCTGTATTTGTTTAAGTTCAGTTGGATTTTTTAACCAATTTTTAAATGATTCATCATATCTTGGACTTCTTTGATTTGGTAATTTAAATGAAATTTCTGCATAAATTTTCTTCAATTCAGAATCAATTTGACTTGTATGTATTTTGTTAATTGTATCCATTTTTTGATTTAACAACCATGAATTTATCAAACCGCCAAGATCATTGTTTTCGGGAACTTTTTTCATTGCCAATTCAATTTTTGATTTTTCCATAAATTTCGAACCAAGAATTTTGAAATTAATTTTAATTGCATCAATGCTGCTTGGAGTCGTTAAAATGAAATCCAATTCGGGTTTTAATTGAATATTCATCTCAACTCCTTTGGCATAAACTTTTTTTAGTATTGATGAGAATTTTATTTCATCGCATCTCACAAGCTTGATAATGAATTAAATAAATTATTTTAAAAATTGTCTGAAATTTTCCATGCGAAAAGCAAATGAGTCATACCTGAACGCAAAACAGAATTGACAAAATTACAAAAGATGAAAACAACTTCATTGTTTTCTTTTTTTCTTCAAACGAAATCTATCTAAAAGCACTAATTTTGATACTAGGTAATTATTCATCGAGAATACCAGTTTTATATGGATAATATCGATTTATTTTTAAGATAAAAATGCATAGAAACCGACATATTGTAGATACGAAATTAGTTTAATGAAAAATAAACACAATTTGATAATTTGTCATGAATATTTGAAATTCACAAATTATTATTCGTCACATAAACCTTGATGAACTTTTTCTGATGCAATTCCTTTTCCTTACAAAATATAAATAAATAATTGAATGTGAACGCTTCAACACATGTTCATTACAATGAATGGAAATATTTTTATTTTTCTTCAAAATTTGTTTAATGATACAATGAATTTGGTATATTGCATGGATTATTGTTATTCATTATCAAAAAATCAATGAAAACTAGATTCGCTGATTCATTTTTTTAATTTTCCACAAAGATTACCGATACATTCGATGGGATTGGAATTGGGTTTAACTGGTTTTGGATAGGAATTAAGTGTTTCTCGCATGCCAATTAAAAATTCAGCCCAAACTGTGTGTTGCATATTGTAATAAAGATTATAATTTCTTACATTTCGAAGATGTTGAATTAATTTAAATTCATTTGAAGATATTCGATCAACAGTGACTCCAACTTCTTCAATATCTTGTTTTGGTGTCGATGTTTTACCCGATTTTAATCTATTAATCAGATTTTTAACTTTATTGTTATCTATCGCAACGTTTGTAATAAGTTCATTAGCAGATGTTATTTCTTGTTTAAATTTTTCACAAATTTTATCATATTCATCTTTCATGGTAGTCCATTCAATTGCAATTCGTTTTATTTGTGATTTATCAGCATGATTTTCATCCCATTGTCGAAATGAATTATCAAAAAATTCACCATATTGTGATAAATTAAATGATAAAAATTTTGACATTTCATTCATCTTTTGATTAATTTGCATTTTTCTATTGTTTATTGAATTGATTTTATAACGCAATGACCATCGATTAACAGCATTCACAATTTCTTTGTCTTTTGCTGCTGTTTTCAACACTTTATCCAAATCAATGTTATTCAATGCCACATTTTTTATATGAGCCTCGATTTTTGGTTGAATTTCATTAATTTTATGGGGAATCACAAGAATAAAATCCAATTTTGGTTTTAGCGGAATTTTTGCTTCAGATGCTTTTGCATAAAATTTGTCCAGCAGTGATTTAAAGGTGATTTCATCATTGCCAGTGATAAGCTTGAATAAAAAAAAAAGATTTTTTTTTCTTGGAGTTTGGCATTGTACATTTTTGGCTAAATAGAGAGTTTTTTTTTTCAACTTACCTGACCGAAAAGTACGATCGACAAGTTTATTAGAAACAAAAATTGTTTCATCTTCACTTATTTTTATTTTTATTCTTCAAATCTACTTGCGTACATTCAAATACTGATGTACGCTATTACTGAGTACTGAAGGAAAATTCAAAAAACAATATTTCTTAAGTCAGTTGTTTTATCTTGGCCAGTAAATCGAAATAACAGAACTCTCAATTAATAATTATAAATTATTCCATCGTATTCCATATTTTGAAACAGTTTTAAACTTTATAACGCTCTATATTCCAAACACTTGAATTGGATGGAATAAACACACGTGTTTGGAAAATTATTTATATCAAAAATAATAATTATTATAAAACGGTTGGCTTTGAGAAAATTCTAAGTGAGGATCGACGAACTCTAGGACGAACTAATACCTAGACTAATACTCTTTAAATTAACAAAAAAAAAAAAAATTGTTTTTGTAGCGATTATCGACACGTGTTTATTTATTTATTATCATCATCATTTGTATTTCTGTGCGCAACAAGATCAATTCTTTCATAGCATATTCAAAACGAATTTTTTTCTCTCATCTGTATCTGTTTGTAAATAATCCATTTTTTTATCAAACATAAAGAATATTGTGAACATTTACTTCATATAGACTGTTGCAATTCAGATAATAAGAAATTTTTGATAAAATGAAATGAATTTAATTGCAAATCATCATGAAAACCATAGAAAAGCGTTTTAATGATCGTGTTTTAATATTTATTTAAAAAATTTCCACTAAAACATCATCATTTTTATAATTTCAGTTTTTTTTCTATTCAAAATATTCCGGTTTCATTTTCCATTTTCATTTGAACTACTACTAGTTCCAGATTTACCAAGATTTCCGCTGTTGTTACCACTGTTCTTCCGCTTTACCGCTGTTGTTTCCGCTGTTATTTGCACTATTGTTTCCACTTTTAATTATATTTTTCGATACAGTTTCTTTGAAATTTTTCATAAATTTCAAGCAATTATCTTTGGTTATAACATTGAAATTGATTTTTTGTATTTTTTTAACTTTTTTCGGACAACTTGGTAAAGCTTTACGCATTCCAATTAAAAATTCTGCCCATTTAACGCGTTCTTCATTGTAGTATTTTAGAGCATGTTTTATAGTATCTAATTGTTCAAACATGCAATTTTCTTTTGTCGCCAATACACTAAGAATTGCACCAATATCATTAACATATTTAATAATAAGTGCAGGATCATTCAATTCTAAAAATGTATCGCACAATGTATTAGCTGTTTTTGTATCAGCCGTAATATTTGCTGCTAATTCATTCAATATTTCCATTTCTTGATTAAATATACCAATAATTCTATCATATGAAAAAAGCATACAATACAAATCAGTATAAATACGTTGCAAATGACCTTTTTTCGTACGATTTTCATTCCAATGTTTAAATGATTTATCAAATTTTGGACTATCTCTGCCTGGTTTTTGAAATGCAATTTGTGTACAAATTTGATCGTAACGATATTTAATTTTAACGGTTTTTATTTTATTAATTAAATCAATTTTTTGACGTAACCACCAACGACCAATCATATTTTCAATTTCCATAGCTTCGGGTACTTTATCCAAAATTTTCTCTTTTCTAGTTTCATTCATAAATTCAGCTTTTAAAATTTCAATACTTGTTTTGATGTCATTGATATTATTTGTAATTGAAATAATAAAATCTAATTTTGGTCTCATTTCAATTTGTTTTTTTTCCGCTCGAAGATAAAATTTTTCCACAACTAAGGCAAATGTTACATCTTCCGTAATATTTTCGCAGCTAAAATACTGTAATGAAATGAGGAAAAAAAAAAATTTTTTTTTAGAAATTCAAATTGTACTATTCAGAAATGATTCATACCTGACCGAATAATGAAAATAATAAAAATGACACACATGTAAACCGCTTCATTTTTATTTTGCACGACTGTTTCTAACTTTACACTGAACATTTATCCTATTTTGAAGATTAATTTATGGAAGAATATTGATGACGTTGAATAAATAGACGTTTTTACTAATGATGATGACTAGGATGATGATGAGTTTATTTCCTGTATCATTTATATGATGAAATTTTTGAATTGATTTTTTTTTAAGTAGAATTTTTATAGCTTTGGTGTGTGCGTGTCTGTGCGTGCGTGTGTGTGTGTGTGTGTGTGCGTGAAATCCCTTTAAATGAGAAAAACGAAGTTTTCTCTCATTTTTCATTTTCAAATAGTTCATTTTTGTAATCACAAGTAATGACACTTTTGTTAATAATTGAACATTTGCCACACATACACAGTGAAATATCTTAGAAAAAAGAAATATTTTTGTGTGCAAATTGTTGATAAAAAAGTGAGCTTAATTATAAAATTGAAAAATACAGAAGATCTCTTAGATGAATTTGTTTGAATTATTTATTCAAGAAACTTCCATTGAAACGATTCTCATTACATATTTTTTTCCTTCATTTCATATATACATTTATCAATTTCATTTGAATTTTCAGTAAAATTGTATTTTTGATTTTGTATTTTAACTTTTACTGCCTTTTTCTTTTAAATTTTTCATCATTTTAGCTATTACATTGAGATTAACAATTTTTTGCTTTCTTTTAACAAGTTTTGCTTGACTTGGTAATGCTCTACGCATTCCAATTAAAAATTCAGCCCATTTAACGCGTTCCTCATTGTAATATTTTAAAACATTTTTCACATTATCCAATTGATCAAACATAAAATCTTCATTTATAGATATTATCATTACAATTCCCATAAGTTCATTGACGTATTTTTTAGATTGTCCAGATACAGTTGATATCAAAAGATTATCAAATACCAAATTGGCTGAATTAATTACTTCATTAAGATTTGCAGCTAATTTATATACTAAATCCATTTCTTTTTTAAATACATCAAGCAATCTCTTATATGCATGAACCATTGCATTCAAATCTCTATCAATTCTTTGAATATGACTAATATTAGTTGGATTTTTAATCCAATGCTTAACTGATTCATTAAATTTTGGACTATCATTGCCTGGATTTTGTAATGAAAATTGTGTGGATATTTGCTTAGATCGATATTTTATCTTAACTGTTTTCAATTTATTGATTAAATCAATTTCTTGACGAAACCACCAACGTGCAGTCATATTATCAATTTCCATATCTTCTGGTATTTTAGTTAACACTTGTTCTTTTCTATTGTCATTCATAAATTCATTTGTAAGTGTTTCAATTTCATATTTTATTTGATTTGTATTATTTGTAATTGCAAGAATAAAATCCAATTTTGGTCTGAATAAAATTTTATTTTTTTCAGCTCGAAGATAGAAATTTTCAACAACCGAAGCAATTGTTGCATTTTCTTCACTATTTACCCAACTAAAATACTGTAATGAGATGAAATTGAAAATGAAAATTAGATTTAGAAAATTTCAATGGATATCTTTTAGAAATGATTCATTACTTGAACGAATAGCGAAAGTATTAAAATTGACAGATATTTGAATTGCTTCATTTTTATCATCGAAACACGAATGTGTTTAAAATTAACTGACTTAAAACCGACTGACACTTAATACAATATTGGAAATTATTTTATACGCATTTCAATGGAATTTAATTTTTTATAATATTTTTTTTCTTTATTTTTGCCCATAATTTATGCATAGGCCATTCATTGATGTTAAAATGCATATCTGATAAGTAACCATCACTTTGGTATATTCTCGCATTTACAAAATCTGACATTTTTATCAACATTCGATGTATAGTAATACTTATTGAACTATAATAGTGCTATATGAACTATACTAGTACGTTTCGCATTAGAACAATTATTTGATTGGATTAATAAAATTTTGAAGGTGAATTATTGTATTCATTTCAAATTCTATATACGCTAACTAATCGTATTTTTCTGTGTTTTTACATGATTATAATCACTCTGTTATAATCGTGTAAAAACACAGACCTATTTATTTATTTCGATTTTTCTTTTTTCAAGGCTTTACTTTCGCTGGAAACGCCAGCTTTAAATAAATCCATCTGATGGATTTATCCGTGGTGGAATTCTGATTACTTTTCGAAAAAATCAATCGAAATGTATGTTTAGGCTGTGGCCTAAATGAGAAAATTATTTTATGGCTGTGGACCTAAACATACTTTCCAAACAATTTTTGCGGAAAGTTATCAGAATTCCACCACCGATGAATTTGGCGCTACATTGGTTGCATTGAATTTTTTACATTTATTTACAATGTGGCCCAATTTTTCGATTGTGGCCCAATTTTTCGATTGTGGCCAACGTCAAATTCTTTTGGCCATGGTCACAATGATAGAAGTCACAATTTTTGACTTTGGCCACAATGGAAGAATTAGGCCACATTGTATAAATGCAAAAAATTCAATGCAGCCAACGTAGTTTCAAATCCATCGGTTAAATCCATCAGTTAAATCCATCGGTCAAATCCATCGGATAAATTCATCTGATGGATTTATTTCAATCTAACGTTTCCAGCGTAAGTAAAGTCTTGCTTTTTTTTTTATTCAGTGTCAAATAAATTTCAGAGCCCTTTCCATTATTGAAAATATTTTGTCTGGGTTTTTGTTTGTCACACCTTACAATGTTTAAACATGTGTAATAATGAAAATGTTTACCGAAATTTTTTCCACAAAACATATGTAAGAATTGTTATAAGGTTATATTAAAAACATTGTCTGATTTCAAAGCAATTCGTTTAATTTCAAAGCAATTCATTTTATAATCAATCCTCCTGGAAAAAAACATCTATTTACTGATGAAGAAAATGTATTCTCAAATGAGAATATAACATGAATGATGTTAAATCATCTTATGATTTTCTCATTTAAATAATAAATAAATACCCAAACTTTATTTTCGGTTTCCATTCTTCATTTTATTTTTCATTTCAACAAAATTCTCATTTATATTACAATTGCAATTTTCATTATTATTTCCATTTTTATTTTCTTTGAAATTTTTTTTTAAAAAATTAAAGCAATTTTGTTTGGTTAATGCGCTAAAATTGATTGTTTGCTTTTTCTTAACCTTTTTCGGACAACTTGGTAAAGCTTTACGCATTCCAATTAAAAATTCTGCCCATTTAACGCGTTCCTCATTGTAGTATTTCAGAGCATGTTTTATCGTATCTAATTGATCAAACATATAATTTTCCTTTGTCGCTAATAGATTAAGAATTGATCCAATATCATTGACATATTTTATTAAATGCACTGGATTAGTTGATTTTAAAAAAGCATCACACAATGAGTTAGCTGTTTTTGTATCAGCCATAATATTTGCTTTTAATTCATTGATTGTCGCCATTTCATTTTTAAATATACCAACCATTCTTTCATATGCACAATCAATACAATATAAATCAGTATCAATACGTTGCATATGACTTTTACTTGTTGGATTGTTATTCCAATGTTTAAATGATTTATCAAATTTTGGACTATTTTTGCCGGGCGTTTCAAATGAAATTTGTGCACAAATTTGATTAAATCGATATTTAATTTTAACGGTTTTTATTTTATTGATTAAATCAATTTTTTGACGTAAATCCCAACTAGCAACCATTCCATCAATAATCATATTTTCTGGTATCTTGTTTAAAATTTTCTCTTTTCTAGTATCATTCATAAATTCATTTTTTAAATCTTCAATACTTGCTTTAATCTTATCGATGTTATTTGTAATTCGAAGCATGAAATTTAATTTTGGTCTCATTTCAATTTTTTTTTCCAAAGCTTTTTTGTAGAATGTTTGTAATAGTAGTGAGAATGTCACTTCATTTTCACAAATTACTGACTAAAAATTGGATTTGAAATTGAAAGATAATTTAGTAAAAAAAAAAAATAAAAGATTTCAAAGTGAAAAAATAAAATAAAAGACAAATCATTATACCTGGATGAAAAGCCAAAATGACGACAACATTGTCAAATAGACAAATAGCTTCATTTTATTGTTTCTGTAATTTGAGTCAATGCTGTTTACACAATGTTCTTCACGGGAAACTATTTCACTTACACCATTGTACACCCTTTATATAATCGAACAAAAATGAAAATCGAATTCCATTTTGCTTATGAAGTCGATTTTAAAAAAGCAATTATTTTTTAAATTCACATCGCATTTTTTCACCCAGCTATTGGTTAGCGCGCCAGGCTTGCAAGCATGGGGAAGTGGGTTCGATTCTACTGGTATTCAAAATCTTTTCTATTCATTGAACGCACTCATTGATAGAAGAATTGAATAGATAGTCGATATTTGAACCACACGGAGTGTCTCGTATAAGCACTTTAAAAATTGTTGGTCCAGTGTTGTGCATAACAAAGCAATTGATTAACGTACATCACTTTAATTAATCGCCTTAGCGCTTGCATTGTCGTTCATACCTCAATCCGCAAAAAGGTGTAGCCAATTATGGGCCGAACATTCGATTGTGGTGCAGTTGTGCCCTGCAAGCCTCTCACATACGCTTTCGAATATAATGTTCAATGGCTGATTAAAGACTAAACACACTGAAAAATTCGGTATACCATTTGGTCTATAAACTATGATTAATGTATGTATGTATGTAATGTACATCGCATTTTAAATTCAAATCGAATTATTTCGAAGCTTTCTTATAGAGAAATCTATTATCTTAAGAAATATTAAGTATTGTTTAACAATTCAAAAGCAATCGATTTTAAATGTCAAATTACAAGGAATATATCAACTGAAATTTTAAGCTTAGTTTAATTTATTCGTATTTAATGTCAATCAATAAAATTTTTTTTTGCAATTTCATATCATTATTTTATTATATTCGACATGTTGTCATACAAATTATATTCGACATAAAAGAAGAAATAATAATTTCAAGTCATTGTATTTGAACAAGTGAAATAGCTATTTGTCTATTTATTTGATGCATATAAGTCGATATAATCGTCAAGTAATCTTCGTTTACTTATAAAATTCGTATTTTGTATTTTGTTTTTTTATATAAAATGTGTCAAATTGTTTTGACTGAAAAAGCAACATTTACACCAAATGACAAATACTCAATGCTTTTACTTTTTCGCACACAACATGTTTTCATTGAAATAGGTCAATTCAAATTCGTATTTTTTCCTTTTCGTGATACAAAATGGTTTTACTGCTTATCTTTATTGGCTACTTAGTGTCAAATGAATGTCGTTCCATTTGCGCAATGGAAATTCATTTCCGTTGTCGTTTTGTGCGAATGGATTGAAGTTTCAACGGAATTTTTTTTTTTCCTTTTTCTTTTTGTTTGATATTATGCGTTTCCTAACCTTTCACATCGTAATTCGATTAAGCGAAACTTTTCAATGGTTTGATTTCGATTCGATTTAAAACGATATCACGTGAACTGGTTGACTGATTATTATGGTTGAATCTCAATTTTCGAAATATCCAAAATGGGTTTAGCGTATTGGTGTTTTATTTTTTCGGAAAAGTGATTTGTTTTGATTGCTTTCGTGTGACCTCGATGTTGGTCATTAATTCAAAGTAACTTTTCAATTTTTGGCCATTTGACTCTGATAAATTGACATGACCCATGACACAAACACTAATTCAAATAAATTGCTCTGAATTGAAATAGATGTGTCGATTAAATTGAAACATTTTTCGTTGGTTTGAATAATGTCAAAATGTATTGTTCTGTCAATTAGTCAGGTAATGCAATTAACTGATGAAAGCTAAAGCATTGTCTAGTTTCATTATATAAATGTCACACAATGTTGCAAATTTAGATGGAAAACAAAAAAAAAAAGAAACTTTTTTCTTCCAAATATAGAGAGAAATGTTCTTTGTCCCCAAAATCTGAACAACATGAAATCCAATTGCAAAGCCTGAACATTGGCTTAATGAATTCAATATATCGGAACATTAAATGTGATAAGGAGCAGAGCACAAAAATAAAACGCACATGTACTAGAGACGAACGTAAGCTTGACAAACTTGACCGTCTGGTTGTTGAATGGAAATCGGCGGAAAAATCACATAAATAAGTAATCATGAAACGCAAATAATCGGTTTTGGTAAAAGCGGAAACCAACAAACTAACTCAAATAATTTGCAATCCTTTTTATCGACAGCCCAACAAACGGGCTCTAAATTTTCTCTTTCTCTTTCTCTCTATCTCTCTCTATCTATCTCTCTCTCTCTCTCTCTCGCTCTCTCTCTCTTTCTCTCTTTCTCTCTCTCTCACTCTCTCTTCTTTCTCTTTCTCTCTCTCTCTCGTCTCTCTCCCTTTCTCTCTCTCTCTCTCTCTCTCTCTCTCTCTCTCTCTCTCTCTCTCTCTCTCTCTCTTGTCGCCTTAATATTTTATTCTTGATTTCGTGCTTACGAAGCAACGGATTGTAACGACGAAATGAAAAAAAAAAAAACGATGCAGCAAAATTGTGTGGTTATTTGCACGATATCCGGCTGATATGGCTGATTACAGTGAAAGAAGCAATTTCAAATTGCGAGCATAAACTCGATACGGGGCGTGTGAGTTTGTGTAAATAAATGACGACGAACATGTATTTTATTTTTTCTCTTTTTTTTTCTGGAGTTTTTAAGCATTTCGAGAATCATACGCCTTCAGATTACGGTTTTTCGCATGAAGCTAAATGTTTCCGCTTCATGGAAACCAATTCAAGCTTGTAAAATATCACTCGCTTATTTATACCCATTTTATCGAAATCGGTTTTCGGTCAACGAAATCAAGCTGCTGCTTTCGAAAAACTGGAAATTAATTTAATTCCATGAATAAAAAAAAAAAAAGAAGAGAGAAACCCAAAAAACCATTGCTTTTAATCCATGTTCACTGGTCTTATTCTATCTCGCTTGTACTGTTTGTTATTTTTCCAACCAGCATACATAGAGCATTTATATCAACATATAAAGTTTTGGCCGCGCCATATTTTTTGCTTTCAGCTTAATTAGTACGTTTTATTTTAAAATAATCAAATTGCAAGCTACTCCGACTTGGCCGAATGAGCATTGTCGGATCAAATGAATGCGATAAAAAAGAAAAAGAGAGAGAGAGAGAAAGAGAGAGAGAAAGAGAGAGAGAGAGAGAGAGAGAGAGAGAGAGAGAGGAGTGAGTGAGTGAGTGAGTGAGTGAGTGAGTGAGTGAGTGAGTGAGTGAGTGAGTGAGTGAGTGAGTGAGTGAGTGAGTGAGAGAGCGAGAGAGAGAGAGAGAGAGAGAGAGAGTAAGAGAGAGAAAAAGAGAGAGAAAGAATGAGAAAAATGCGAATTTCATTAGTTGCTCTCTTTTTGCCATGATATTTTTCTACCTTAATCACGCATTCAATTCTCGTAATTGCTACATTTTTTACATTCGCCAAATATGCCGATTTTTCTCTTCTCTTCTTGAATGTTGGTTTTTGCATTACATGTTTTTGCTCGAATGCATATTGCAATGAAAATTAAGTTGTTTTTCTTTTGCATTGTCGGACTTTTGTAAAATATTACACATTGATGTTGAATTAATATGGATAATGATATTACAATTCGTAAATATTAAAATGGGAGACAAGCAATAGCAATGGAAACAAATGATACTGCTTTTGGGGAAAAGTTTTTCATTGAAAAATTACGGTTTCACAAAAATAATAATAATAATAATGGAAACGTATTAATTATTTATGAAAGTCATATGCGTTGACGTCTAATCATTCAAAACAAAATTTATAATATTGAAAATTCAAAAAGTGAACGATACCGTATATACGTTGACAAATAGAGACTTTATACCCGAGGGGGCCCAAAAAAAAAAACCTGAATATCAAAGAATTTTCAATTGATGGTTTTGATCGAATTTTGCTTTATAATCAAAATTAAGCGTTAAAATGCGCTTAATCATTTGCTCCGCACATCAACATATTATATGAATTAAGTGATTAAGTGTATTTACAAAAGGAAAATTTGTATATGATATGTGACGATACAAAATCCACAAAATACAGTGCAATGAAAATCAATGAAACCAGCTCACACACACACCCCAATTTACATTTTGAAATGGGGAAAATGTTAGTTTTACGAATAAATATAAGAATATTAAAAAAAAAAGGAAAACCTTTTTCAATTAAAAGCGGATATATTTGCAGCCTTTTTGTTTGAAAATGGCTTTATTACAAATTGAACATTTTGATACAATGGAGAAATTAGATCCGAACTATTATTGTGAATTGTGAATTATGAATTTCAAGTCAATTTTCAAAATGGTAACGTTTATTTAGTCAAAATATATTTTCCAAATGGTGGCATTATTTTGTGAATTTTCACATACAATTTTCAAATCCATTTGATAAAATTTGTACAATGAGACTGGAACATGCGGCACATATACAGCACAACAGCAGCCAATAAAAATAAAAGTGAATGTATGTAATGTCTGTGTAAACAACAGACATGATCATGCCAATGCCAGCTTATTCCCATCTGATTCATTGTTTTAGTTTCGGCCGACTCGATATTCACCACTTGGACGCACACTTGCAGTTTCTCGAAAATTATACGGAAAATTATTTTAAAACGCATTTTACTACTCTCCTCCATTTCTTCTTCTGGCATTGCCACATTCACATTCACATTCACATTTTCATTCAGCATGTTTCGGCTGCAGGGAATTCATGCACGATGGTTCTTATTTTATGGTAACATATCAACACAACGTTGATATCATTTCACATTTATGGTTGAGAATAAAGAAAGGACAAGAGTCGAAATGAGATAGAGAACAAGCTAAAGAAAGAGATAGAAAGCAAATTTTCGAAATGGTGAACAGAGTTGTAATTAGCAGTACCGAGACACAGAAGATAACAATAAAAAGAATAAGGAAAACATGGCCAGACAAATTTATACATTTTCCAAAAGAGCAAGTCCCTTTTTGGATAGATTTACGTTGTATTTCCTACTCTTACTCTGTTCGGATCTTTCTCACTCTTTTGCTCATTCTTCATTCATTTCACTGCCTCCTTCTCGCTTTCAAAATTTGTTAATCTCCTTTTTCGCTCTCGTCTCTTTCTCCTTCTCTCTCTCTCTCTATCTCTCTTTCTCTCTCTTTCTCTCTCTTTCTCTCTCTTTCTCTCTCTCTCTCTCTCTCTCTCTCTCTCTCTCTCTCTCTCTCTCTCTCTCTCTCTCTCTCTCTCTCTCCTTCTTTCTACCATTCCCAAATATTCATTCTTTCACTCTTTCATTCACTGGCTTCCAATACAACAAACGAACGCTGTGGGAAACTGTGTAAATCATGATGTTGTTAACGAAACAACATAAAACAATGAACACGAGCACCATTCTTGCACAATGAACATGACACAAACGCAAAAAAAAAGAACTGTCCAAACATTCTCGCTCAAAAACGGAATTTATTGTGTCGTGTGTGTCGTTTTTTTTTTCTTCTCTCTCTCTCTCTCTCTCTCTCTCTCTCTTTCTTTCATTCTCATTCGCTTTTTCGTCTCACTTTGCAATTTTGGTTTATTCCCCGACGAATGGTAAAGTGGTTTTTCCATGCAACATTTGCTACGAAATGGCCAATTTTAAGTACGTTGTAATTTTAATATTTCTTGTTCAATTTTTTTTTTTCTCCCTCTCATCCAATCATGTTTCTCGGCGAGCTTGTACAATTCCATGTTAACATATTCGCATCAATGTTTTGTGATTATGAAGTCTGGAATACAAGCCAAAAGACTGATATACCTAAAATAGCTTTGCCATTCAATTTTGAGCAAAGTGATGATCGTTCTATTTATTATTCGACCAAAAATGGATTTCATCCATTCAACAGACAGCTGTCAGAAATACGTAAATACAAAAATACACAATGTATCATATTTGTATGCAATTTTTCGCCTCACCAAATCGACGGCCCAAAATATTCAGTTGATTGTTGCTCGTTTGTTTTTATATCAAATAGAGAGTGAAAAAAACGCGTTTGGCTACATTCTCTACCCTTAATGGCATACCGTAATGCTATTATATATGAAAAGGCCATGGGTATTTTTACAATTCCGTCAGCACAGTGCGTAATTACTTTCATTTTGCACAAAAGCATTTTACAAATTTTTAAACAAAATTAAAGCAAATGCAAACTACGAAATAGAATGATTTTTTTTTCGCTCCCTCTTCATCTCTCTCTCTCTCTCTCTCTCTCTCTCTCCTCTCTGTCTCTCTCTCTCTCTCTCTCTCTCTCTCTCTCTCTCTCTCACTCACTCAATGTGTATATTGATTGGCGAAAAGGGTTTTCATAAATTTCATCAATTGCATTTTGGTTGGTTGGCAACATTTAACATAACAAAGTCGACTCTCAATCAATCTACATAATTTCAAGCTCAGTATATTGGCATAACCAATGCAAACAAACATGCGGTGAAAATGGTTCCTTTGTTGTTTTTAACTTCATTTAATTTATTCATGCTTATGTTTATTTGTTCGGACTTTTGATACACACATACTCATGTGTACGCATTTGTTGCGGTGTGAATTACCACATTTCATTCAATACATACATGTTTGATGTTATTCTTATAATCAGAACAAATTTTAATTTAGACAAAAAAAAAAAAAAAAAAAAAATGTTCAAATGTATTTTTGTTTTGTTTTTGCAGGTTTACAAATACCACGAATTACAGAGCATCCAATTGATACAACGGTGCCACGCCACGAACCAGTTACATTAAATTGTAAAGCTGAAGGAGCGCCCATACCGAGCATACGATGGTTTAAAGATGGAAATCCAGTAAATATTGCTCCTGGTTCACATCGAGTTTTACTTCCATCCGGTGCATTATTTTTTCTCAAGGTAAACATTTAATGAAAAACATAATAAAATTGGAAATTTGTTTAGGATAAACAATGCCAATCTAAATTGATATTGAAATGGAACCGGTTTCAATGTAAACTTTATTTTATGAAAATGTTTCATTTTTCCTTGAATAATTTCATTGAATTTATTATTTCAATTTTTGCTCATGTTTTGCTTCATTTTGTTGAAAATGTATTGAATGCCTTAGTTGTTGACCAGATTGAGCTCAATTAGCAACAAAATCTGAAGAAAGTAAATAAAGAAATAAAATAAAATAATTAAATTGTTATTTTCAACCCTTGAGCTTTGGAAGGAGATGAATGTTTTTTTTTTCTCTCACTCTCTCTTGGCCGTAAAATTCATTAAAAAAAATGTAAATTTATGTGTCCCATTGTTATTTGCAAAATCTAGCGCGTGTACTCTGGTAAAATCATATAAAATCATTATGATTTACAATAAAATTCATCGCCTCACAATGAATAAAATGTCCTTTTAAAAAATCGCTATTTTTAATCCAATGAAGCCTATTGAAATTACATTGAATGTTTTCATTAAACACAAACGAAAACAAAAAAGAAAAAAAAAAAACAATTTTTTTTTGTTATTTTTTTTTCCGCTCTGCGTCAATAAAAACGTAAACATACGATTTCTACAATGCATCGACATGAAAGTCATTGAGGAAACGCGTTTTTTTGATAGTCTCGATGCTTTAAATGAATGGTACGTGTAATAAAATAAATTATGTCGTTCGTATTCAACTCCGTCATCATGTTGAATTGCGATGATCGTTAAAATGTTGATGCAATATGTGCGCGACTGTTGGCCATTTCTGCATGTCACCGGTGTAAATAAATGTCCAAACGAATAAAGAGAAAAAAAAAAATACACCAAACGATAGACGAACATTCTGCCGACCCATACGGCTGAATGAAGAGCACAGGCAAATCACGTAATGAGAAAAAAAAAAATGAATGGCCGATTGCTTGCTACCGGTTGGCAGGTCGAAAAGCAGCGAGCAATTAAAAAATACATAAATATACCTTTTAAATCTGTACACGTTTTGTATGTGTTACTTAATGCACACATTATCCAATATCAATCCTCATTTTACTGTCGCTCATGTAACGATATTGCTTCCCTCTGGCTTTGGCTCTGGCTCGGGCTCTGACTGAAACTATAGCATAAACACACATATACAAATACTTGCATTGAAATGCGCCTGAAATTTTTGCACAATGACACAAAAAACATACCGACTACATATTAATGGACGTTGCAAGTGAATTTTACCCACGAACACAGAAAGCGAATGCTTGTCATTTGGTATGTATCGCTAAATAGAAAATACATTTACGCTAAATAAACTACATGGTGAAATTTAAAGCGAACGAATTCTATATTGCATCGTTTGCATCGTTGTTGGTTGCATGATTGTTGATACGTTCGGTACATTAAGCTATCCATTTTAACAACTCTTTCTCATACCAAATCAGTTTGTCGTATTTTGATTGCAATGTGTTGCCTCAAACATAGCCACGGCAAGCCATCACTGAGAAAGAAAAAAAATAAAAAAAAAAAAAATTCCAAATAAACGAACTAGTATAACTTTGTTGTCATTATATTGGCAAGCATACATTTCAAGTGTTAGTGTATTTAACAGCGCGCGAGATGCTATTCCGGTTTTTCACTCATTCACTGAAAATTTTCCTCTATTTTCTCTTTTTCCCCGTTCTGCAGGTGGTACATTCGCGTCGGGATAGTGATGCTGGTGTGTATTGGTGTGAGGCTGAAAATGACTGGGGTATTGCACGAAGCAGAAACGCTACGCTGCAAGTAGCAGGTAAGTTGACTCTTCATTTTCTCTTAGTGTGCCTTTTGTTTTTTTTTTTTTTTTTTTTTTTTGTTTTTCATTCCGTCTCCCCATTTTGTCTCACTTTTCATAATGTTTGCTGTGAATCACACACTTTTTTGTTCCCTATCCAAATCACATGACATTTAATCCGGAACCACTTATACACACATACAAAATGAGAGTCTGAGAATAACATTAGCTAAAATGACCGTGCATATGAAACGAATGTATTTTTTTTTTTCTTTCTTTGGCATTTGAACGAGCAGGGCGCGCACTCATGAAGAACATTAATTTTTAATCTTGAATTTTCATTTCGGAAGCTTAAGATGCGTTTTTCACGGGCATTTTTTTTTTTACCCTGCTGTTGATGCCGTTGTTGTTGTTGCTGGTGTTGTACGAAGTGAATTGGGCTGATGATGTTACAACTAAATTTTGAAGAATGATTAAGAGTCACATAAATAAGAGATAAATCGTTAGTGTTCCATCCATAAATAAGTGAGTTTCCGTAATGGCAAGAATGGTGAATGTGTATGATATTTGAGAAAGGTAACTAGATTAACTGTGCGATACACACTGGATATGAACAGTGAACGAGCATGGAATTTTTCGCACATCACAACAGAATACACTTCATATAGTGCTATCGGTGAGAGAAAGATAGAGAGAGAGAGAGGGAGAAAGAGAAAGAGAAAGAGAAAAAGAAAGAGAGAGGAAGATAGAGAGAGAGAGAGAGAGAGAGAGAGAGAGAAAGAGAGACGCTTAGGCTATACCTACGTTCAATTTAGCTGACTTGATTGTATTATGTTTCTCGCTTTTGTTACACATGACGAAATATATGCAGTGCATAGAGATTCTCTGATGCTGCACACATGACATCGTTCCTTGACAGAGGTAGCGGCACCAACGGGATGAAACGATTAAAAGTGAATGTATGTGTAATACTCTCTCTTCTCCTCCTCTTACTTTGTTACGTTTGAAGTGTATATTTTATACAGATAACGATTAAGGATTTTCCGTTTTATTATCGTCAGGTTTGCGTATTGTGTATGTTTGCTATGTTACTCATTCGGTGATCACTATAGATATGGCATCTCAACGACGCATTCACAACGAACAGTTTTATCATTGTAATAATGAAATACTTAATGCAACTAGCATTCATTTTACCATAAAATACAGCAAACATGCACATAGACACATTACACACACGCAACGAGCACATTCTTGCGTATTTACACAATACGGTTTCGTTGAAATTCATGTAGTCAATTGACTCGCATACATTTTCTCTTTTTCTATCTTCCATTCTTCTCTCTCTCTCTTTCTCTTTCTCTTTCTCTCTCTTTCTCTCTTTTTCTCTCTCTCTCTTTTTCTCTCATTCTCTCTAGTTCCCTCTTGTTCTTGCTTTTTTTTATCTCTTCCTTTCGCTCTTCCACTGTCTCTCTTTCTCTCCCATTCTTTTTCTATGGCTTTCTCATTGCTTTTCTCACTCCTTTTACTTACATCACCAAAATAGTTTAATTTTGAGGAAATTTTGTGAGATATAATTGTAACAAGCCCGAAATAGATAGACATCATTTTGTGGATAGATCTGGTACTGTTGACAATGTTTTATGTGAAACACCTTCAATAATTGTCAAGGAAATAGGTTTAAGCATATTTTCCATTCGTCGAATCGCTTACACCATGTAGATAAGCCTAACTTTGTATCGAATCTTTGTCTATTTCTCGAATGCCTAAAGAGAAAGCATTTAACGAATCCATCCATTCACTTGCTCTCTCTCACACACACACACACCCACCAAAGCGCGTTTATTGCATTAATTAATTTTGATGCATTCAAGCGGGTAAACGATGCGAGCGCGACGTTTAATATGCCATACAACATTTTACTTTCGTAGCAACTTTCTCTTAATTTCTCTCTTCCCTTCTCTCTCTTTCTCTCTCTCTCTCTCTCTCTCTCTCTCTCTCTCTCTCTGTCTCTCTCTCTCTCTCTCTGTCTCTCTCTCTCTCTTCTCTCTTCTCTCAATCTCTCTTCTCTCAATCTCTCTTCTCTTTCTCTCTCTCTCTCTCTCTCTCTCTCTCTCTCTCTCTCTCTCTCTCTCTCTCTCTTTTTTCTCTCTGTTCTCTCTATCTTTCATTTTCGCTTCTTCCATTCAATTTATAGTCTTAAACTTTGCATACGCTGTTTTCGTAAATTCGGCAACATCATTTTAATTACGCACAGTTTACATGCAAACGGAAAATGTTTATGTTACAAATCGGGCACATGGCGCATACGATAGAAATCCACACCAGTGTTTTTTTTTTTTAGTTATACGCTGTTCATTCCGACGCAATATTTTGAGAAACGACAAAGTCGAAAGAGTTTTTCACTAACAATGAAAGTTTTCAAATGGCTCGATGTGTTTTGAGGGGGGTGTTTTTTCTTGCAGATGGAATATTGTCATTAGTGTTGCAATGAAAGATATGCAGAAGCATCCTTTTTATTGCGTTTAAATTTGTTTTGTGTGTGTCTGTGTGTGTTTTGAATTTGTATTTTTAAGGATGGGCAACAATCCATTCCAGTAAACGTTCAAATATTAAATGTTTTAAAGACAATATTTTAATCGGAATAATTTTTGTTTGTTGATTTCCATAGTCATTTGGAACAGACGTTTTATGGTTTGAACGTGGAATGTTTGTTGTTTGTTTTATGCGTTTTTTTGTTCCCCTTCAATTTGATTCCATTTTCCGCATTTCAAATGAAAATACAAAGAAAAATAAATGAGAGAGTTTTTTTTGTTGTTTTTGTTATTTTTGTATGGAATCAACGTATTAAATGCACATTTTATTTTAGCACCTGAACACTCTCGAATCAAAATATTAATATTGCATTCGCAGACAATTCCTCAGTTTACTATTGTATGTGGGCGTAGGGGGAGAAGTGTACATTGTTGCTATTCGATCGAAAAATGTGAATAAAACCAATGCAAAAGAAATAAAAAGATGGAAATAAAATGAATGGTTTTGGATTCAAATTAAACTAGCCGTTGAAATATTGTCGAAATACGTGAGAATGCGTCTGCATTTTTACACAAAATAGTAACCACAACCACTCGTCGTTTGCTGTCACTTCTCTATGGAATGTATGGAAAAAAAGAACAACAACAGTTTTATGGGCACATCACATATACACAAAAAAAAAAAAAACAAAAAAAAAAAAACAAAAAATTGCAAATCCAGCTCACAAATACGCTATAAACCATTCAGGGTTATGTGGGCGCACAATGATTGTGCACGCGTCTTCCATCGATTTCAGTTAGGATTTTTATATTAAAGTAAATAAATGTGTATACGAAATCGACAATATTCGATTGCAAATGCCGATTGGATTTGTTATTGCTGCTGTGGTTACTGTGTTGCCGTCAATGTAGATGCTTTTTCATTCTGCTCACTCAACCGTTTCAAATCGCATCGACTCCTCGCTTCGATTTGGATTTTTTTTTTTTTTTTTTTTTTACTTTTTTTTTTATACATTCACCAACATATCGACTACATTATTTTATTTCTTTTGTTTTTTTTTTTGTGTGTGTGTTCTTGTTCACATTTCGCCTCGATTGATTCCACTTTCGCTTTGCACAGTCTGTTGAACGCACGCCTAATCGTAACAAGTGAAAGGGAAAAGCAAAATACAGACGGATATAGTTCGATGTTGGTTTTTACAACAATAAATATGTATAAAATGTGGATTGTGCTTATGCCATCGCGTAATCTAAGGTATTTTCCATGTGATGCAAGCAAACATACACACACACACACACATACACATAAATTGAGATTGTGATGAAGTCAAAGACATACAACACAAACGATGCCAATAAAATAAAATATGCGTTTATGAATGGATTTCACATTTCAAAATTGCAGATCAAATCCAAAATACTTATGCAAATCAAACTGAAGTGAAACCTCAACAAATCGATACAATGCTACCGGAAAATATTTTCAGATTAAGATGTGAATACGGACAAGCGTAAAAAAAAAAAAACAATAAAATCGCAGATCAATATATGCAATCGCATCAATCCACTACAAAAATGAAACACCAAAAGATTCTCATTCCAAAGAGAATCCGAATGTAACAAAAAAATAAAATGAAATGGAAATATCAAAGGAATTTCATCGTTGCGGTGAAACAAACTTATGTTGCATAAACAACCAAACGAAATACCAATGAAATATTTCCATAACTCGATGAAATACATTTCATTGAAACACTTTCAGTGATGAAAACAGGGATTTTTATTGTAGATTTGTAGTGAGTTTCCTTCAAAAAGAGTGGCTTGAGGAAGCAAAAAAAAAAAAAAAAAAAAGAAATTTCAATGAAACAATGTGTGGTAATGTTGAAACATTGTAAACCCGTTGACTTCATTCGACAGGTTAAGACTGTTTTGAATCATTTCTTATTGTCCAAAGTATTTCAAGTGTTCAACCGCAATTGTGATGGGCATTTTTATTCATTTTATCGAAATGAAGCTTTTTTTTACACATTCGATGGCAAAACTGAATCACAACTGAATAAACATAAAATCCGTTACCATTAGGCTCAAAAAGATTGATAGTTTTAGTAAATTGTATACGATTGTGATGGGGCCGATATATTTTGTATTCATTGGCAGCATCATGCCCCAATCACATATATGTATTTTATTCAATGAAAGCGTGAAACTTTTACTGCAATATAATTTTACAAAATTGCGTACAAACCGAATGGTATTAACGTTTGAATGTGGTAATGTTGAGTTGACGCAACGCCTTTGCATAATGTAATGTGAATAAAATTCAAATAAATTTTTATAACCAATAAAATCGATCGGTAAAATTGCATTTTGTGAGGATTTGACTTTATATACCCACATCCAACCCCCCTCCCCCCTCCTCCCCCGTTCAATGGTTGATGAGGTTGAATCATCTCACGTACATGCGATTTAACATCTAGTCGGCGACAATGTTGAATCAAGCATTTCACTTGTATGCTACGAATTTGAGCATTTTGTAAGGTGTATACTTTTATCCCAAGAGAATATTGTCACCATAAATATGCTCTTTCCACATTTCACTGTGTGACTGCAATAGTTTATTAATAATTTAAAAGTTAACATTTTCCGCATTCCATTTGGCTTTAGATTGCAATTTTGTCTACTTCTTGCGATTCAATGGCGCTAGCAATGAAAATAAAAATACAAAGAATACAAATGTTCCAAAGAGCTGTCTTTCAGGCTGAAAATTTTGTGTTGTTGCTGTTGTTTTTGTTGTGAATTAACTAAAATCGTGATTTCATGCGCCTGAAAATTGAATCAATCCAAACGGGAGACAATGTTATGCCAAGCCAATATGTTTTCGGCTCGAGACAAAATAAAACCTATGCCAAATTCTGTGTATGTATGCCGCATTGAATATTGCAAACGCATGGTCTTTTTCTATTCACTTCAAAAAACTTTCCGAACTGGATAGGGGCTATAAATCAAATGAAAAGTAGACTCTTTTTCATTATTGTAACATGGTGGTAAACATAGATCATTTGTCATTTTTCCGTTGACGTTTTCAAAAAGCAGCAATTATATTGGATGCGGGTTCCAAAAACATAATAGAATGGGCGATTAAATGATTTAAATTGGACGGACACATACAAAGAAAGAGAGAAAGAGAGAAGGGGGGGGGGGGGTGGAGTGGAGAAAGTAAAAACAAGAGAAACAATATAGTGTTTTATCTCGTTTTCACACCAAAAAGGTTATTTTAATGAAATGCTCGAGCAAAATATGCTGAATCCATGTAAATGTTGAACATTGTGTGCGACGATTGTATGTAATTACAATTGGTTAAGCACTCAAAATATTTCGTCGGCATTTGCGTGCATTATTGCAAAAATAATGTATTTATAACCAGGCATTGAATAAATTACAACGACTAAATGCCAATGGTGCGAGAGATGGAGAGAGAAAGAGAAAGAGAGAGAGAAAAGAGGGAGAGAGAAGAAGAGAGAGAGAGAGAGAGAGAGAGAGAGAGAGAGAGAGAGAGAGAGAGAGAGAGAGAGAGAGAAAGAGAGAGAGAGAGAGAGAGAGAGAGAGAGAGAAAGAAAGAGAGAGAAAGAGAGAGAGAGAGAGAGAAAGAGAGAGAGAGAGAGAGAGAGAGAGAGAGAGAAAGAGAGAGAGAAAGAAGAAGGGAGAAAGAGAGAAATGTGAAAATTGTGCTCGAACCCGATTTTCATACAAGTAAAATTATAAGATTGCCTTGAATCAAGAGCACAAGAAAACGAACAATGTAGAAAATTATTATTTTGACTGCCTAACAGTCAAAATGGCAAACATGAAAGGTGATGGCATGGAATTGCTTCTGAGCAAATACCTTTTTCAAATAAATATGCAAATTGAAAAACCATTCTGTTGTTCAAGGAAATAAACATACACATATATATACTGTGTATAAATATAAATACATTGTCAAAACTTCGGCCAACGATGAATTTTAGTTTTTTCGGTCTCAATAAAAAAAAAAAAAAAAAAAAAAAAAATGGAAACAAAATTACATTCATTCTAATTTGAATTTTCGCATGAAATGTTTCCCATAAGACCATTTTACAATGGTTTTTTTTCATGCAAAATTTTCGAATGGAGAATATACCCATTGGCACAATTTATGGATGTTCATAAACAAACTGGACAACCAATTCCTACAAAACATTGCTTATGATTTGTTTACGAAAAAAAATGACCAAACAATTTATAAACAATATTTATGAAAATGTTCACGGCAAATTTTCCTATTGACTGCAAAAATATAGAAGAAATGGAATGCAGTGAGATAGAAGCAGAGATAGTTAAAGATTGAAACAGAGAAAGAGAAGCAAAAGAAAGGAAGCATGAAAATGGAGGAACAAAAAAAAAAAAATCGCCAACTAAATCGCGTCATAATATCAGGTCGGACGATATTTGCATAATTTTACAATTCAAATTCAAATAAAACGATTTTTGTTCAACAATGAACAATGGTTTTGTTGTGATATTTTTAGTATATGTGTCGACATTTTCAATTTCAATGCTTGATAAAAATTGGCTATGTATGTGTCCACAAAAAAAAAAATGCATCAAAGCTTTGTTGTGCCACAATGCAAAAACGATTTATGTGGATTTGGATCAAAAACTTGTTTTATTTCATTTCATTTCGTTTATTTTGTTTTTTTTCTTTTGTATATACCCAAAGTTGTAAATGTGAAACATAGGACAGATTTGCCTGTTTTAAATGGCAAATTCAATTTGATTACGAATAGAAAAGCTCTTGAAATATCTCAGGAAAAAGATTTGCCATGATATGAATGTGTCGAGAGAAAGTAAGGGAGAAGGAGAGAGAGAGAGAGAGAGAGAGAGAAAGAGAGAGAGAGAAAGAGTGAATGTGAAATCTCACAGTGTGAATGAGAGTGTCAGAGACTGATATAGTAGAAATAAGAGAAAGAGAGACACATTTGAAAATAACTGGAAATGGCTGTTGGCCAATTTTACCTTTATTGAATGTTAAACAAAAGCTCTCACTGCTTGTGGCAACACTACAAAAGTAATGAAAAATGAGTACAAAATGCTGCCGTGAATAAATACCAGTCACCGGCTATTGTGATAGAAGCATTAATATTTCCGTCTATGGCAAATAAATCATAACACAATGTGTAGAGAATGAAGACGCCGCCATTGCCGCACAAACATCGTTTTCTTCATTCTGGCCTTTTATGATTTTCGTTTCATTTCATTTCATTTTTCTTCTTGGAATTGTGTGTGTTTTTTTTTTATCTTTGACATATTCAGAAAGACCATGTAGTATTAACACCGGCGCTTACCGGCCATCAAGTTAGTTTATGAGAAAACGTTGTTGGAAAATAAATGAAAACTATATGTACATTGTACAGCCTGATTTCATATCAACCCATTTCTTTTCTTTTCTTTTCTCTCTCTCTCTCTCTCTCTCTCTCTCTCTCTCTCTCTCTTTCTCTCTCTCTCTCTCTCTCTCTCTCTCTCTCTCTCTCTCTTTCTCACACACGCTCTTTTTTGATTCAATAAAAATGTGCTCACGTTCAATGTGAATGAAACGTTTAGTACCGGCGATAATGCAACAAAATCGTACAAAAACGATAAAAAATATTTTCTAAAGCGGAGTACTGGGTAGAAGCGAGCAAGAGAAGAAAAAACAGCAAAGAAAAAAAACGAAAGAATCAAACTGAGTAGGAGCACGATAAAAACTATGCAAACTGTACGGCATGTCGAACAAAACTATACACACAATTGTGTGTTTCGCCTGGTTCGCTCTTTCTCTCTCTCTCTCTCTCGCTCTCTCTCTCTCTCTCTCTCTTCATCTCTCTGGCTTTCGAATGAATGATGTGTCGGTATATGGATTCACGTTCCTTCGCTTTTTCCATTTTGTCGTAAATTTCCCGTAGATTTATTGCTCTCAATTTCTTTTACATTGTAACACTTTACCATTGCACAATTGTACATCCCCCTCACCCTTCACCTTATTCATTCTCACTCGCTGCCATTCGTACATGGACAAAAAACAGCACATTTTCTAGTAGTTGTTGAACTCGATTGCTTTGGATTACAATATATATATATAATTTTTTTTTTCTCTTTTCTCTTCCTTTCCGTTTATGCCATTGTTTTTCATGTACTTTTGCTGTCTCACTCTTTTTTTTTTTGGGGCGAACGACACACAGTGCTTCGTGATGAATTTCGATTGGAACCGCAAAATACTCGGGTGGCCCAAGGTGAAATGGCATTACTTGAGTGTGCGGCTCCCAGAGGCACACCAGAACCATTAATTTGGTGGAAGAAAAATGGACAAAAACTCGAAATCGAACATTCGAAACGCATTCGGATCGTTGATGGTGGCAACTTGGCCATACAAGACTCTCGACAATCCGACCAAGGTGAATATCAATGTGTCGCAAAAAATGTCGTTGGCGTACGCGAATCAAAAGTCGTTACACTCGACGTTCATGGTAAGTTATTTGATATAATAAATTCATTTTTGTTTTTTTTTTCTTTTCGGTTTTTTAATTTTTAAATTCAAAGCGAAATGTTTTAATTTGTTGTTGCACAATAATGATGATATTAATAATATTGGAAACTATGTACACTTCTTTTCCAATTTCTAGTGAAACCATTTATTATTCGAGGACCGGTAGATCAAACAATTATTGAAGGATCATCGGTTACATTTCAATGTCGGGTTGGCGGAGATCCAATTCCAGATATTTTATGGCGTAGAACTGCGGCATCAAACATGCCTTTGGGTAAGATAATATGCTGATTAATTCGAAAGATTTATTTTCACTTAAAGGTGTCAAAAGGATAGACACGGATTTGAAAAACACTGTCCGTCCGTCCTAATTCCCAAGAAGGTCGAAACCAATTATTTTGGTCTGTCCTTTTCGGGAAGAAGGACAGACGGACATATTAATGTCCGTTTGACACCTTTTATATGTAAAAAGCTGCCAAAAGGACGGACACAGACATGAAAAACACTGTCCGTCCGTTCTTCTTCCCAAGAAGAACGGTCCAGAACAATTTGGTCCGTCACTCTTCCCCAGTAGGAACAAATCAAAACGATTTGGATCCTCACTCTTCCCGAGTAGGAACAAACCAAAATGATTTGGATCCTCACTCTTCCCGAGGAGGAACAAATCAAAATGATTTGGTCCATCTCAGGAAGAAGGACGGACGGACGGACGGACGGACGGACATATAAAGTTCGTTTGATACCTTGATTTTCACTTTAATTAAAAGCTATCAATTTATTGATTTTTTTGTCAAACTATTTGAAATGACATATTTTTTTTTTTTTACTTGAATTGTAACATAGATCGTGTGCATGTCTTAGAAGATAGAAGTTTGGTACTGGAAAATGTTAATTTGTCTGATGAAGGTGAATATCGTTGCGAGGCTGAAAATGTTGTTGGTACGGTTTCGGCTGTTGGATCTCTCATCATTCAATGTATGTATTTATTCATTGATTTGGCTTTTTATATTTTTTTCTTGTTTTTTTCTCTAGATTTTTTCTTCTTTTTTTTTTTCATTGTTCTAAATTCATTATCCATTTTTTCAATATTCATTTCTATGAATGACAAACCACTATCTTCACATTTCAATTTATCAATATTTATAACTCATTACTTGCTCATGAATATATAGCGGCGCCAAAATTCATAATTCGTCCAACCGCTCAAGTAATCGATACTCAAGCTGATGCATCATTTGAATGTCAAGCAAGTGGTTATCCACGACCGACAATTTTCTGGTCAATTGAAGGAAATCGTTCGATAATTTTTCCCGGTATGTCAGTGGACAATTTTAATGCAACATCATCAATTGAAGGTCTATCAGTATTAACAATAAGTCAAGTTAAACGCACTGACAATGGATTAGTTGTAATTTGTAATGCATTGAATGCGGTTGGTTCAATAAGTGCACGTGCAAAATTATCGATAAGTTCACAAGATGATCGTCCACCGCCAATTATTATTCGAGGCCCTGTGAATCAAACGTTACCAGTAAAATCTGTAGCACGATTGGAATGTATATCGATTGGTGTGCCAGTTCCAATAATTTCATGGTATCGTGATGGTATACCATTGGTTGCATCAAATCGTATAAATATATCGGAATCGGGTTTATTAACAATATCCGATTTAAACAAAGACACTGATCAAGGTCTCTATACATGTGTGGCAAGTAGTCGTAGTGGTAAATCAACATGGAGTGGTTTTTTACGACTTGAACCACCAACAAATCCAAATATAAAATTTTTTCGTGCACCCGAACCAGAAAGAATACCCGGTCCACCATCAAAACCAGAAGTTGTTAATGTTACCGATGATAGTATTACAATAACATGGATGCCAAATGCAAAAACTGGTGCAGCCGATATTGTTGGATATTCAATTGAAGTATTTTCAAATAATATGAGCAAAGGATGGATTCCAATTGCATCACAAATTCCTGATACTATTTATATGCAACGTGATTTAACACGTGGTGCTACTTATATATTTGTTGTACGAGCTGAAAATTTTTATGGAATATCACCGCCCAGTTCAATGTCTGATCCAGTAACAACAGGAAAACCAATCATTTATGATGAAGATTTAATACTTACCGAAGCAAAAGCAATTTTATCAACGGGCAATGTTGTTGAATTACTTGAAGCAAATGCAACCGATTCATCAAGTGTACGTTTAGTATGGGAAATTTTAAATGCACAATATGTTGAAGGTTTTTACATTTATTCACGTAAAATTGATCGATATGATCAATATAAAATGTTAACCGTATTGCATGGTGGCGGTGCATCATCGTGCATGATTGAAGGTTTAGATTCGTATGCCGATTACGAATTCTTTTTGGTGCCATTTTACAAAACGGTAAAAGGACGTCCATCAAATTCAAAAATTACCCGCACACTTGAAGACAGTAAGTTTAATGAAATTGAACTTTTTTAATTAATCGCCATTCACACTGACAAAATGCTTTTTTTTTTTTTTTTTTTTGCTTTTTTGTGTTCTTCTATTGTTCGTTTTTAATTAGTACCAAGCGAACCACCAACCGACATGGAAGCATCACTCTTGAATGCGACAGCAATCTTTTTGAAATGGCAACCACCGCCCGAGGATAAAATTAATGGTGTTTTACTGTACTATCAGATAATCATTCGCGGTTTTGATGCTGCAAACATATCGAAAATACTTGCAAATATGTCCGTTGAAGCAGCATCACCAAGCTTAATGCTTGCAAATTTAACAACTGGCGTTACATATTCGGTGAGTGTGGCGGCTGCCACTCGTATCGGTATCGGTGTATACAGCAAACCAGTAGTATTACGATTAGATCCAAATACCAATAAATTAGATCAGGAATATACACGGTAAGACACTTACGTTTTTTTTTTACTTTTTTTTTTACTTTTTTTTTTGGTTTGAATTGCCAATGTATTAAACATTCAACATTTTGCCCGCATCAAGACAAAATCATTGAATGTGCCATTGTCAAATGTAATGCAAACGAAAAAAAAAAAATTGCTTTTGTGGTTCTCACATTCTGTGTGTTTTTTCCCCATTTTTTTGAACAGACATCCAATAAATCACAACTTGGCCGACGATATTCTAACTCAAACATGGTTCATTGTAATGCTTGGCTCGATAATAGCCATTATTATATTTTCATTCGTTGCGATGGTGCTTATCAAACGAATCCAATTCATCAAACAAACGTCGCTAACAAATATTCACGGTATGTATGTATAAACACATGTTCATCTATTCATTTCTCGGTCGTTTGCAACGTATTTTGCAATTGCGATGATTGTTTGAAGGAACTTTTTTTTTTTTTTCTCCCCGCCAAACGGATTTTTATCGTAACGCAAAAATGACAAAGGAAATTATTATTTATCATTTTTATGGGTAATTAATGTGTTCAGCAATGAAAGTTATCGTTTTTTTATCTTCTGTTTTCACATACAATTCATATGCGACCATTGTTGATGCATTCCTTTTTCTTCTACATATGAATATGTAGAAGAATTTTTCTTATGTAAAGAAAAATCGATTGGAATGATTATGCTGGATTGTGGTTTCAAGTTTTATGTTACAAATAATTTACTGTGAAGCATATAATCAACCACATTCTTTGGTTGAATTTGATGCGCGTCGGAAATTCAAACATTTGCAGAAGAATCGTGCAAATGTGTACGCTTCGATTTCATATGAACGATGAACGTATGTATGTATGAACGATAAACGTATGTTCATTTAATATCACAAAACGGGGAAAATATGATACATTTTTAGTCATGGTTAATAAACAGTAAACATGATTTTTATAATATATCAACTTAAAAAAGAAGCGTTGCAAATGTAATTGTTTATCAGACAAGCACAAAACAAAAAAAAATATTATAATAGACGTTTCGGCGTTGATGTTTATGTGCTTGTTTATTTTTACATGCCACGCATTTTCATTTGCCCATTTTCATTCATTCAACTTTAGTTTTTCATAGTATTTCGCTTTCTTTTTATGCACCGTCATTCGTGACAGATGGATATAAAGTATGTGCATGGGTTTTTCTTTCAGGTTTTTGTTTTTTTTCTCTTTTTTTTTCTTTTTTTTTTTCATTTTGGTTTCGCGTCTTTTTGTCTCAATATTTTTTCTTTTTACGTTTATATCTACCTTATACTGTTTATTAAACGTTTCTATTTAGAAAGCACATCGCGCACAGTGCAATAAATGAATAAATAAAAAGGCGCACAAATGAAATAAAGAAAATCCAATGGTATTGCGGCGTAGACTTTTTTTTTTTGCTTCAAAGTCATTATCAACCGATTGTGAACAATAAAAAAGCGATTATTTCCGTTCTCTTCAGCTCCAATTGGAATGTGTTTTGAAATTGCAATGGGAATCATTATCGTTTTGAAGAAACGGGAAGGGAATTTATATAGAATTTTGTTTCATTTTTTTTTTTTTATTCTTTTTATTCATCCATTTTCCGTTTTCAAAAAGTAACAACGATTCTGATTTAATTATAGGTAATCACGCAATCGGAACAGTAAGAAAATTTCCGACATTACCTTTGAATTCGAATGGCGTTTGGATTGATCCGGCTGGTGGTGTTTGGCGACAAGCTACAGCTGTTACAAAAGATGGCATCGCTGATTATGCACAAGTTTCATCAACAGCACCAACACTTCCACTTCCAGACTATGAACGGTAAGCTTTTTAATATTAATTTTCAAGATTTTTCTTAAATTTTGACGCAATAATGTATGACACATTTCACAACATCGAACAAAAAAAAAAAAATTAACACTTAAATATAAAATTTAATTTGATTAACATCAATACAATTATCGAAAATGTAATTTCGCGTGAAGTGATAATTTTAGATGAAATTTGACACATTTTAACTTTTTAAGTGAATTTTGTTTGCTTGTCAATCGCTCCATTCCAACTGTTGGGAATTCAATATTTGAAAGCTAACTTGTTCGGTAATGTTATGTTCACTTTACTAAACCAACACAAATTTTGCGTCGACAAATGTGGAAGCAGAAGAAGAAAAAAAAGAGTACATTTTCCACATGAGCATGGATCGGATTTAATTAATTTCAATCCATATCGAATGTTGGAAGTTTTCGAAAGGCAGCGGTTTCTGTTTGAAATTTACTGTTGCTTGATACTTCGGCAAAACCCAAAAGGAATTTTGGTTCAATGCGTGCGTGTATTGTATTTCGATGAACGAATGAGATTGCCAGCAAATTGTGTGGTGTGTGTGTGTGTGTGTGTGTGTGTGTGTGTGTGTGTGTGTCTGATGCCATTCACACATGCGAAACATGGAATGCTCGTCTTGCTTACTGTGAGATTTATGTTCGTTACGTTTCGCATAAATCAAATTGTAACAGGCATCGTATTTACTTGCATGTGGTAAAATTGTGAGATGAGAATGCGTCTCGCACTGCGTTTCATTTCCAAAAAAAAAAAATCGATGCGTATTTTTTTTTCTATCCTTTTCGTTTGACTTTAGTTTTAACATGATTTCAATGCTCTTTCTCTTTCAATTTTGCATTTGGCTCAACACCGTCTCATGTTTTGATTCCATAGTTTGTCACCATTAAATATGCCCGATTATGCTGAAGTGGCTGGATGTTCAACATTTAAAAATACACAATCACCGCTGTATGACAGTTTTGGAGCGTATGCAACAACAAATTTAGTTCGCAATGTAAATCTATTCGCAAATCCACATTATCCAAATGTGGCTAAAAACAATAGCATCTATGCAGCAGCAAATGTTTTCCATTACAATACAAATGAACCAAATGGCGGTGGCAGCATTGGTAGTGGTCGCAATTTTATGCATTCGGACGCAAATTTTACCGTCAATGGCAAAACCGCACCGCCAAAAATGAACATCATTGAAAATAAAATGGAAGCCATAAATAATTTAAATCGTTCGTCATCGTCGGTAGCAGCCACCGGATCGCCAGCAACCTCATCGATGGCAACTGACACAACAATGGTCAGCATCAAAAGCGTTCCATCAACACCGCTCATTGGTAAGTATCTATAAGTCTTACTGTATTTTGAAGAGAGAAAGAGAGGGAGAGAGAGAGAGAGAGAGAGGGGAGAGAGAGAGAGGGAGAGAGAGAGAGGGAGAGAGAGAGAGAGAGAGAAAGAGATAGAAAAAAGAATGATTTTGTTTTCCGATCGAAACGGAAATGTTCACATAAATTTCGTCTTTATTCGGCTGTTGACGTCAAATGTTCAATTTTAACATTTAATGTAAGAATATCAACATTTTAGTTAATTTTCATGAAACTATGATAAAAACAGTCCATTTGTTTCTACATTAAAACTAAATTTTCCATTTTGTTTTTCATTCTTTTAACTCATTGTCATATCAATTTTTCATAAACAAATTTCATAGGAACAATGCGAAGAAATCGTTTGCCAAAGAGTGGTCATTGTGATAAAATAAATTTTGGCGGTTGTGACAATGGTGGTCGAAGCATTGATCAACCGTTATTTATAAAATCGAAAGAAGACGGTAGTTGGACATCGGTACAAAATTCTGCATATCATTTTTCGCAAGCATCAACAATGTCACTAGCATCAACAACACCATCAACAACTGCCATTATGGCCAACAACAATTCTAGCACAAATAAATTTAAGTTAAACGCTAGCAATAATAGTATAAATAGTCCTAATTTAAATAATAGCACCAATAATATCAACAATGTAACATCATTGAATCAAATCCATTTGAGCAGTTTCGGACGAGCCGATAATGTGTAAATAGCAGAATATGCCAATCTGCATCGATATAACCGCAATCAGAGTTAAAATGTCAGAAAGCAATGAATATGGAGAAAAAAAAAAAGAAAAAAAATAAAAAGAAGCTAAGAAATTGACATGCAAATTATATCATTTAATCCGTAAATTTACATATAAAATAAGTCAATATATGAAGCATACATACATATGGGAGAGAAAGAGAAAGAGAAAGAAAGGAATGGCAACAACAGTTTAACTCGATGATAATATCATTTGACAATTTCGCTTGCGTAAATCGTAGTCAAAGTAAGTATGTTATATATCCATTTACGACGTAAATAATGTGTATTTATAAATATTCCGTTTCTTGCCAATCCATAAAATGGCATCAGCATCAGCATCAGCCATTACAATTTTCACAAAATATATGATTCTTGGAAATTGCTATCGACAGAATTCAAAAATGCGTTGGCTGCTTGAATTTATTAACTGGCATTAAGTATTCATGGGTTCATCGAAATTCGAAGCCAAGAATGAAAAAGCACAATCTCAAGAAAAAGGGACGAAAGAAAAAAAAAAAACAACAATAAAAATAGATCATTTGAAATTAACTCCCAATTTGAATCCGTTCAAATCGATTATTGTAGGAATTTTCCATACCTAAAGACAAAAGAATTTCCATTGAATCATAATTCAATAGTTCTTCTTCAAACCGCACAATTTTCCTCGCCTCACAATTTATGAATATATTTTCATTCGTTTTCCATTTCATTTAGGAAAAGAAAACTTTTGAATTATGGCTCAATGGCATTCACATACAAAAGTTAAGCTTGTTGGAAAATTGGCGACAGCTTGCACAAGTCATATGACATTTAAAAATAGTTTTGAAACGGAAATTTTGGATTGAATTGAAATGGACCAAACCAAACGATGAACCATTTTATTCATATCGAATCAACGAATTGTGAAAAGAATATTATGAATACCATAAACCGAAGCGAGAAATTCATTCGTTAAGTTCTTCTTGAGTTATTTGTAATTTTTGCAAATCGAAGCGGTGAATTTTCCCTTCGATTTTATTCATCTACCAATTTTTTTTTTTTTTTTTTTTTTTTGCTTTGGCATCGATTCCATTTCATTAATTTTTCGAACAATTCAATTGAATTTTCGCATAGTTTTGCCCCGAAAAAATTAAATGCTTTGCACTGTTTCGACAATGTGATTCGGTTAAAAACGACAAAACTTTTGAAATTTTAATTTTCATTCATTTATAAAATGGTTTTGTAGCCTGCCAATTTTAAGCGATGAACAATGCTGGCAACAAAATTTAAAATGGACACAATTAAAATTCCATATAAATTGTTGCAAAAATGTGAATCGTTCATTTAAGCAATATTGATAAATTGAATCACAAAAAAAAAAAAAAAAAACTCGGCAAATAGTTCGAATGTACATTGCACAATGTACAATTTTTAAGTTACAAAAATATTCTTCGTAACCAGAACGAACAAAAATACATCTCCGTATAGTCAATAGTGAAATAATTGAATCGAATTTTCGAATTTGTTATTTCAATGGTTATGCATAGAAAGTGTTATCGAAGCAAAAATGTTCGATTTTATCAATAATTTTTGCAATAATTGTCATAATTTATTCAGTGTGTCTGTTCTCTTTCATATGGTCGCTTGTCGTTTCCGGTTCGAAAAATGGCAATATGTTGTGCAATTATTGTATTGAAAAGTTTTACCCTCAGTTTAAATTTATCGAACGAAAAAAAAAAAAGAAAAAAAATATACGCTCACTCTTTTTCATATCAGTTCAACTGAATAATATCAGCAGACATTTACGCATTATTTTGCACAGACAATTCAAAATTAAATCGAAGATTGCTTTTATGTGTATTTCAAAATCAAAGTAAGGAAAATTGTGGATAATCACGACAAATGAATGAAATGTTGACAAAAAGTAGATACGTCGACAACCTGCGCCACATATGTAGTCCCCCTCACATTGTATAAACAAAGGCAATCTATGTGGCTCTCGTTCAAAGATTGAATAAATACTCTTGGCTCTTTATGTTTTGCTTATGTTTTCAATATTTTTTTTTTCCCCCGATTTCGCTTCCCTTATATGAGTAAATTCCGTTCATTTTATACATTCTCATTCGATCGTCATACATTCATATGAATCAATTATAAAGTAAATAAGTATTCATGTACTTCTTCTGTCAATGTGTGTTTATGCTCGCTTTCTCTATCTTTTCCTCTCTTTCTCTCTCCCTCTATCCCTCTATCCCTCTATCCCTCTCTCCCTCTCTCCCTCTCTCCCTCTCTCCCTCTCTCCCTCTCTCCCTCTCTCCCTCTCTCCCTCTCTCCCTCTCTCCCTCTCTCCCTCTCTCCCTCTTTCCCTTTCCCTATTTCCATCTCGCCCACATACCCAACTTGAAAACATATTATAAAATTATAATAAAAGCGAAACGGGATTTTGCACAAACAGCGAAATTGAAATCATTTACAAATTAATAATTCATCCATTGCATATCTGATTGAATGAGCGCATGGTTAAATTGTATCTCTATACAATGGTGAATTGTTTATATGGTATGGCAAAGTAAAAATGTCGAGGGACGATATGAAACGATAAGAGTGTGTACAATTTTACATAGAAGCGAGAATTAAAGAGCGTTGAATTGTTTAGTCACACACTGAGCAAACTGTTTGAATCGAACATAATGTATGAATTATTTGAATGTTTTTAATTCAAAATTGACCATTGGTTCGATTCATACGACAAATTTAATGCATTTCTAAATAAATATTTTTCGATCAATATGTACTTGTGTTGCAAATATTAACATTTGTTGCTCTTTACATTCTAAATTCATTTGGTCTTAAAATTTCTTTGAATAGAGAAAACAATGAACACATAATCTGCAATTTCAATGCGACCAATTTGAGATACAGCAGCAACATCTGTCTACCGATGGAAAATAAATTAGGATATTTTAATGATAGACAGAATTATCAATCATAATCATGAATACGTCAACATACATGCATAAAACAAAGAAAAAAACAAAAAAAAATATTTCCGTTTATTAGCATAAAATTATGAAAAATTATTGTCATAAATTATCACATTAATTGATTAATAATAAATGGTATGAAAAATCACAACCGAAACGTAGGCTATATAGATAAATATTAAAACAAAGTACATACAACTCCCACACACACAAACACATACACATACATACACAAAAGCAAACAGACACATTGAGATACCGACACGCAAAGGCATATTTACATATACGATGATTGATGTGAGTGCAATGAATAATGAAGCGAGCATAAATTGTGAAAATAAATCGACAAAAGTTAAAAAAAAAAAACAAAAAAAACAAAAACTGCATGTGGAAATGAAAATTGAACGGGATTCAGTAAAATCGTTCCAATAATAAAATATATTGTAGGCATTGCACGAATCATCCAGATGAATGTTTATACATAAAACTACGTAGCTCAACACATTTTAAAACTAATTGTATAGAACAAAAATGAAGAAGTAATATAAATCAACACAAAAAAAAATAAAAAAAAAAAAAAATACGTAAAATATCATTTCCGTACCAATATAATAACAATAACCAAGCGAAACTGTGAGCCTTACTTTTCACTACCCATTCTTTTACTAGAAATCAATTTATTTTCTCTCGAACCGAAACTGCCAACCATGATTTAAACAGACTGAACAATAATAACAACAATGCTGTGTTGTTTGACAAACACACACACACATAAACGTGTATCAAATGCATTCGAATTTATTTGAACATGCATTTGATTTTTAAAGAAAAAAGTAAGTAAAAAACGACGAAAATAAAAATGTTTGGCCAATCGATGTTTTTTTTTTTGTACCATCATTTGCCCAATGATCCCATTTTAATAATTAAACACTATCGCTTAGTTCTTCGATTGTACATATTATACGAACTAAAAATATTATTACAATGAAATATTTTCAAATGGTTTAATAAAAAAAAAAAACAAAATATATAATAATATAAAGCGATTAATGATAACTTGTCAATGGTTTTATTTATTCTTTGAAATGCTTTTATCGCACAATTTAGTTCCACTTAAAATAACTTTTGTGTTTAATTCTTTTGTTCGTAATTTTGTCATATTGACCATTCCATTGTCTTTAATTTCGACAAAAGAAACCACTTTTTTGGTAAATACATGCACGATGTATTAAATGAATATGATTAAAGAAATGAAGGTGTCATCAAAAAAAAAAAAAAAAAACAAAAAATGGTAAGTTTCTTTTCTATCGTTTGATAAACATAGCGTTCCGTTCAAAACCGTAAGTATTACATTATTATCATTGACCCAAAAAGTACCCTTCAATAGCCGCCTGCAATTAAAATTAACTATTGTTTTATTCCTTTTTCCCAACTCAATTAAAATATGTATTGCCGGAAACTATAAATGTCTTTTCATTTCCTTATCATTCGATTTGCGGTTTAATCCATTTCGAGTTGTCGACTCATATTAATTATTATAATCATTACTCTTGATGGTGTCAATGGAGTAGAATGTGTTTGTAATTTTTTTTTTTTCATGGCAGGTGTAAAGAAGAAAAGAGTTTTTTTATTTTTTTTTTTTTTTTCGTTTGGTTTTTGTCAGTTTAGTCCCCATTGTATAAAGTTAAGAAAATTCTATGAATAATCAAATTGACAGGGCTGTAATGCAAAGGAGCGAGAAAAAAAAGCACAATGGAGAAAAATAGAAGAATGGACTGAATCGAACGAATGAGTACTGTAAATGACATCAGCAGTATTCACAAAACTGATGAAGAAGAGGAAGAAGAAGAAGAAGAAGAAGAATAAAAAACAACACATGAAGCCCGAAACACACTGAACAAAATCATAATTAAAGGCATTTGAACGACAACAATCGTTCATATCAAAATCATTCATAATATTAATTTAGTCATCAGAATATTGCGATCATTTTTTGACTTGTTTCCATACTTCATAAAACTCATTTCATATCATTCTAACCCTTGGCATTTCAGACAGTTTACTGTACTATTAATAAATACTATTAAATACTAATTTTCCAAAACTGTCCGAACTTTTTTTCGGATGGACGGACGGACAGAATCTTGTCCGTTGACAACGTTAGTATTAACACCGGCGCTTACCGGCCATCAAGTTAGTTTATGAAAAAATGTTGTTGGAAAATAAATGAAAACTATATGTACATTGTACAGCTTGATTTCATATCAACCCATTTCTTTTCTTTTCTTTTCTTTTCTTTTCTTTTCTTTTCTTTTCTTTTCTTTTCTTTTCTTTTCTTTTCTTTTCTTTTCTTTTCTTTTCTTTTCTTTCTCTCTCTCTCTCTCTCTCTCTCTCTCTCTCTCTCTCTCTCTCTCTCTCTCTCTCTTTCTCTTTCTCTTTCACTGAATGAAACGTTTAGTACCGGCGATAATGCAACAAAGTCGTACAAAAACATGAATATCGGCAACACGAACCGTCTTGTATTCAATGCATACAATAAATGGCAATAATAAGATACATTTTATTCCACGTTTCTTTTTTTTATAAATTTTTTTTTTTTTTTTGATTTGTTTTTGCGTCTATTTTAAATACGTTTCTATATTACAATTCTTCTCCACTTCATCTATTTTGCCTAGGAGAACTCCGATTGACCCGAAAATTTTTTCTCAAAAATATTGATATGTGTTGAAAACCGATATTGATATGTGTTGAAAACCATCATAAACACATCGGCAACAATGTGTATGCGCAGTTTCCAAATATGCAAATTACACTGGTGATTAAGTATCATTGTCGTTTGTTTATTCTTTCTCTATTCTCATGCTCTGTAATTGAACCATTTTTATACATATGAAACATACAATAAAACAGATGCAAAGAAATGAAAATGTACGAAAACATATCGAAGGTAATTTATTGCTTCAAAACAATGGAAAGCATTCTTTTGTTCTAATTTTGTGCAAAATATTTTTGCTCCCTTTAAAATGACAACAATAGATCATAAATATGGTCATAAAATATCATGGCTACCAGACTTATTTGCGCAGGTAGCGGCATCTGCATCATATATGTACTACATTATGAGTCTGCATCGATCGGGAATTCCCCACTTTTCAAGTCCTACTTTACACTGACCACTGGGCGTATCAATATTCATTTTTCAGGGGCTGTATGATAGCTTTGACAGAAGCCCTTCTACAGACCATCATTACAAAATGTCTTCTTGAAATTGCAATGAAGTTTTCAAAAGTAAATCATAAGTAATTTGTTTTCAACTCGCAAACAGATAACACCGTATATCTTTGTGAATTTCAGTGATCAATTGTAAAAGACATTTTTTACGAATTTTGTTTAAAATCTAAGAAAACAGTTAAAGTTATTATTCAACAATAATTAAAAGTGTGATAAAAAAAAAAAAAAAAATAAAGACACAATCATGGATTTTATACCAAATAATCCAGTGAACGATATTAAGAAAATCGTTATCTTAACTTATCGTTAAACGCACTTCTGAAAAAGGTAAATTAAATGAAAAAAAAAAATTGATAGTGATTACAAAATAAAAAAGTGTTTAGATCAATTGAGAGTTAGGAAAAAAATTGGAAAAAACCTGAAAATAAGGAAAAAATTAGATCAAAATAGTGTTGGAATTGAATTTTGTTTACTTTTGCCGTGATTAATTTGTATTTGTAATAAATATTTGTTTTTGCTTTTGTTTTTAACAAAACTTGCTTAAATATCAGAAGAATTTGAGAAGTGTCATGCAGAAAAGGATACTTTGGTTGTCAATTTAGAGCATATCAGCATATTGTGGGAAGAAGAAAAAGAATTCCGCCGATCGATGGAGTCTAAACGTAATTTTTATGTAAGTATTTTAAAATGAACCAAATTTTATTTTTTTTTTTTTTGAAAACATGTGGCGTCAAAACAATTTATAGAATGGTTTTGTTCAATTCATAAACAAATTTGTTATTGCCTGTGAACACCGTCAATTTGCCAAAACCGGCTTCACAGAAGGCTCCATAAACATGGACTTTCTAGGGGTATTTAACAGTACGAACGACCACTCTATTTTCGGCTGTCGACCAGGCATGAGTAGTGTTATTCACCAGCCAAAAAGACTAGGGAGCTATGCAGTGAGAAAAAAAATTCAAACACGTTCCCGAACAATCACCAATTCTTTGTTGAGCGACAACAATCCGTTGTTTTATTTCAATTTTATTTTACTGTGTAGTTGCTGTGTAATCGTTTCAGGCGACACTGACTTGACATAAGTTGTATACTCATTGAAAACATAACCGCATATTGTTTAGTGTGTTTATTTCCATACAAATTGACATTTCATTTGTTATTGTAATATGAAAATTATAAATCTATTCGAAGTGAATTGATGAAGAGTTTATTTAATTTACTGAAGTCACACACAATAGTGAACAAAAATGTGAATTTTGATTTTCTGAATTGAAATACAATGATTGTACATTTCTTTTATATATTTTATTTTTGGAAGAAACAACTAATTGCGTTACTTGTCAATCGAATTCCATTGATTTGATCGAACATTTTGTTATTTGTTTGCATATTGTCCAAAACGGTAAACAACAATTGTAGTGACATTTTATTTGCTAAATTAAACCAATTATGCCGTAATTCAGATCGTGTTGCAAATTGATCCACACTAAGGTTATGTTTATAAAATGTAAACAATGCGTTTGACATAAGCTTTCCCATGTATTGTATTGTATACCCAGTGCATGTATACAACAAACGCCAATCGAATAAACATGCGGAGACTTAATATAAATAGTTTGTTTTGCTTTAGTTGTATTTTTAATTTCTCAATGAAGTGTTTTTATTATTTTATTTCAAAAATATTTATATTTCGATAATTTAATAATGAAAAATATTTTATTGAACATAAATATTTAATTATTTTTACACATAATCAATTTTTATTCAGATTCAGTATCAAATGTTGGTGAATCTAATTTATGTTTGTTCATTTAGATGGCACTTAACTGGGAGACTCACATACAAATGTACAGGGCTATATAGACTGCTTACCAGGGTAGCAAAAAGAGGATTCATCTGTATATACCACCTTGCTCTAGTCAGTCGTTACATTTTCAGTTGCCCAACGCAATCGTTTTTCGATGTGAATTTTTGACAAAAGTGGTTTTTTGATTGTGGGACTATAACGGACCGCTGCGGCATGCTATCTTCTCTGGACAGTCGACCTTGAAACCTCAATTCCAAGTTTCGATAGCCGTTCGACGCTTTGAGAAAGCGACATACCTGGATTTTTATCGAACAATGACTTGACTATGCGCTTATCCTCTTTAGACGTGGATGTTTGGTTTGGCTGCACATTGGGCTGATTATTCACATTTTTTTCACGCTTATATTGTTTAGTCCACTTCTGGACGAATGAAACTGACTTTTTAATTTGTCTAGCGGTCGCAGAAACTGATAATTGTGGTCCGCGGGGATGCAAATGCAAGATAACCGCTTCAGAACGTTTTGTAAAGTTTTCCCAATTCATGTTTTTACTTCAATACAAACAATGCAAATGAATGACATCTGCCAAATGTTATCTCAATCTTCAATTGCGAAGAATTTGATATGCTTAATATAATTTCATTTTCGAACAAATACAACTAGTATTCTTTTCGAATTATTACTGATGCACCGAATCTATCAAATATCTGGCGTTTTGTAATTATAGGTGGCGCACCAATCGTCCTTCTGAAAAATGTGATTTTCCGACAGGGTTCAGTAAAATGTAGTGAGAACCCATGAAAATATTCGTCTTACTCTTTTCTATTATTAACCAATTGATTACCGCAACCAATATCTTCCTTTACATACTATGTGTGTACGGAAGAGTAGCAATAACATTCAAAATGCTTACGACGTTGATTATTATTATCATTCGACAGAAACATTAGATTCAATAATTTCTTGTTGGAATTCAAATTTATTATTATTTTTTTATTTTATTATCCATGGAATAATGCATTATTCACATAAAATTTATCAAAATTGAATTTTCTTTGCAGCCGAACAGAATTCTTCATCAAAATTTATCTAAATCAGCATCGCCTTCTTCACCATATAGCCTTTCATCTTTAGCAAATGTAATAAGAATTTTATTAATACTTGCATGCTTAACTGCAAATGTAAGTGGATTTGCTTCAGTGCTGATTGAGGATGATATATTGATTCAACAACTTGATGCAGACTCTTCAATGCCCATAGACACCCCTGGAAATATATTTTATCGAATTGGGGAATTCGAAGGGATACAACGACCAAAGCGTGCAGCCGTTGCTAATCAGGAGCGAATTTGGGACTTTGGTGTGGTGCCATACGTAATTGATGCAACTGTTGGTTTCAATGGCGATCAAAAAGCAGAATTCATCGAAGCGATGCATCATTGGGAAAATTTTACTTGTATTAAATTCATCGAACGGAATGCAAGCGAACATGAGAATTTCATTCGGATTACAAAATTGGATTGTGGTTGTTGTTCACACGTTGGAAAGCAAGGAATTGGCGGTCAAAATCTGTCAATCGGTAAGAATTGTGATAAAAAGGGTGTAATTGTTCATGAATTGGGACACGCAATTGGTTTTTGGCATGAACACACTCGACCCGATCGAGATGATTACGTTCGAATTTTAAGCGAAAATATTCTCTCTGGTCACAGTCACAATTTCGACAAATTACCATCTGACGAAGTGAATTCATTGGGCGAAGCATATGATTATGAATCGATAATGCATTATTCACAAACCACTTATACGAAAGATGAGTATAAAAAAATATCAACAATTCAACCGAAACGAGGAGAGAATGGATTACATCCAAAAATTGGTCAACGTGACCATTTAAGTGCAAGTGATATTCGACAAACCAACAAATTATATAAATGCCCCGAATGTGGTCGGACATTTTTCGATCAACACGCATCATTTACTTCACCGGAATATGACTTAAAAATCAGTTCAAACAATGAACACCGATGTGAATGGCGCATTTTATCAACGTATGGTGAACGTATTCGATTGAATATCAGCGATTTGGATCTTTTCAAAAGTACCGATTGCAAAAGTGATTATTTGGAGATTCGAGATGGCTATTGGCATAAATCACCATTTTTGGGACGCTTTTGCGGTACAAATATTACCATTCCGTTAATTATGTCGAGTGGAAATCGAATGACCATAAGTTATGTCTCCGTTCATAATGAATTCCGTGGATTTGCTGCAAATTATGAGGTAATTTGTGGCGGTGATTTAACAATCACCAACGGATATAAGATCGATTCACCGAATTATCCACAATTTTATTTGCCAAATAAGGAATGCATTTGGCGTATCATTGTTCCGCCAAGTTATCAAGTTGCCATGGAATTTCTGTCATTTGATTTGGAGATCCATACAAGCTGTCGAAATGATTTCATTGAAGTTCGTGATGGTGACAATGCTAAATCACGTTTGATTGGAAAATATTGCGGTAATTCATTGCCACCAATTTTGGCATCAACATCAAATCAAATGTATATTCGTTTTGTATCGGATGATTCAAAACAAGGACGCGGATTTTCGGTCGCATTATTCCAAGAGATTGATGAATGTAAAATGAAAGATCATGGCTGTGAACAAAATTGCATCAATACATTGGATGGATACAATTGTGCATGTCGACTCGGTTACAAGCTTCGTAGTGATAAAAAAACATGCGAAGTGAAATGCGGCGGCTTAATAACAGCATCCAGCGGAACAATTGAATCACCGTCATATCCACTACCATATCCAGCAAATGAAGAATGTGTATGGGAAATTGTAACACAAGAACCACAACGAATTACATTGAATTTCACACACTTTGATTTGGAAGGCAGTCAATTGATGCAGGAAGAATGTGATTATGATTCAGTAACGATCGCTTCAAAGCAACGTGACGGCAATTTGTTGCGAAAAATTGTGTTTTGCAGTGAAATTCTTCCACCGCCCATTACATCCGAAACAAATATCATGCGCATCACATTTCAGTCTGATAAAAATGTCCAAAAAAGTGGATTTTCTGCGGCTTTTACCACAAGCATCGATAGATGTGCATTGAATAATGGCGGTTGTCAACAGATTTGCCAAAATACTATGGATTCGTTTAAATTTTCATGTAAAAATGGCTTCATTTTGCATGCAAATGGTGTCGATTGTATTGCCGGTGGATGTCGACACGAAATCACAGCCACATTGGGTGAAATTCATAGTCCAAATTATCCAATGAACTATTCAAAAAATACGGACTGTATTTGGCATCTAAAATCGATTCATGGACATCGACCACATTTGAAATTTCAGCAATTTGATTTGGAAGATGATTATGACTGCACAAATGATTATGTATCTGTTTATATAGGCGTTGATCCGTTGAAAAGACTTTCAGTATACGATGAAATATTCACATTGGGGAAATTCTGCGGTTCAACGGCAATACCATATTCAGCAAATTTACCATTTTCGATTTCATCACCGTCCGACGATCTTTTTATTGCATTTAAGAGTGATGCCAGCATTCAACGCAAAGGATTCTTGGTAAAATATTCAACAGTTTGCGGCGGTCATTTTGTTGCGACACAAATACGAAAATATATCTACTCGCATGCTCGATTTGGTGATACATTCTATGATAATGATATCAACTGCGAATGGATTATAAATACCAAACAGCCTGGCATGAGAATTCATTTAAAATTCGAAGCATTCGATATTGAAGCAGATCGAGAATGCCTTTTTGATTACGTTGAACTGTATGAAGGTGATAAACGTGAATGGAATTTCATCGAACGATATTGTGGAAGTGAATTACAAATGGAAATAGTCTCTGCAAAACGACTTTTAATTCGATTTCAAACTGACGATTCAGATAGACGTAAAGGATTCTCGGTTTCATATGGCATCGCCAGTGCAGATACGATTCGAGACTTTAATAGCGGATCTACCAAATTTACAAGGATAAAAACCGATAGATTAATTGATTAGGACATTTAGATTAAGCAATTAAATAAGGTTTCTTTAATAAGATCAACTGCAATTTTCTTTGATATTTTTATATTTAAAATGCAATGAAGACACATGAACTTTTGAACAAAAAAACAACAATAACAAATACAAACACGAAATAATTAATGACTGGAAACCAAAAATTAGCACACATTTGGTCGAGAGTGAAAAAAAAGCTCTAAATTAATGCCGGATGATTATTCGCCCGGAGTCAAACCTAAATTTGATTTCACAAAATCGAACAATTTAAAGTCAAACTTTTTCTTTTTTTTTTGCATAGTACATAATCACGTTTAACGTTTAGAAATTTGTATGCTGTTTCCTCCTTCTCCCCAAAAAAAAAATTGTTTTTTTTTTAAGTTTACTTAGCTGTATAAAACACTCTGTTCTTTTTATTCTGTCGAATGTTATCAGTGCCTATTCAAATATTCCGGCTAACTCTATTAATCATATTGATTAACGTTGTACCGCTATTTTGATGTGTAACCAACAAATGCGAATCGGACATTATTGCAAACTAATTGTTTCTTTTGTTTATTTTGCATTATTGTAAAACGAATTCAGTGCCTAATGTCATTCATGTGCTAAAGCAATTGAATGATCAATCATAAAATAATATAATCAGACAATGAAAAACAAAACATCCGAAGGACAAAAAAAAAATATTTTTTCCTTATCAAATTCAACGCATGAAATAATTTGTTAGTTGGGAGCAAAAATTAATAAATCCATTGAATAAACAAACAAGAAAATAACGGATTATGCATTCATACATTTTGAGGACAGAGACCATGCCGTTTTAGCAATGTATGGGCCTTGATGGAAAAGAACTAGGTTGTTCGAATATCGAAGTAAGTGAAAATTGTGTTCAACAATAATTATTAAATTTGGAAAATGATAATTTTTAAATGTGATGAAAATCACAAAAAAAAAAAAAAATGTGATGCACTGTTGAAAAATCCAAAATCAAAAACTAAAATAAATGATAATTAACGTGATTAAAATAGTTTTCACTGGCGAAGCCACCATCTGACAAAAAGAAGAAGGAAGAAGTATTGAGAGCGCGCGAACGACGCATGTTACACATGATGCAAGGACGAACTGCCGTCATGGGGTTAGTTAAACAATTCAATCATTGCTTTTGATGGTGTCAATGGAGTAGAATGTGTTTGTAATTTTTTTTCACGGCAGGTGTAAAGAAGAAAAGGGTTTTTTTTTTCGTTTGGTTATTGTCAGTTTAGTCCCCATTGTATAAAGTTAAGGAAATTCTATGAATAATCAAAGTGATCGGGCTGTAATGCAAAGGAGCGAGAGAAAAAAAAGCACAATGGAGAAAAATAGAAGAATGGACTGAATTGAACGAATGAGTACTGTAAATGACATCAGCAGTATTCACAAAACTGATGAAGAAGAGGAAGAAGAAGAAGAATAAAAAAAAACATAGAGCCCGACTGAACAAAATCATAATTAAAGGCATGTGAACGACAACAATCGTTCATATCAAAATCATTCATAATATTAATTTAGTCATCAGAATATCGCGATCATTTTTTGACTTGTTTCCATACTTCATAAAACTCATTTCATATCATTCTAACCCTTGGCATTTCAGAGAGTTTTTTTTGTTCATTCATACCTTTTCGAATGCATACACAGAGAGAAGAAAAAAAAAGTGCTTCGTCACACAAAATTTTCCCTGTCGCACACTTTAATCCATCCACAAGGTACGTATATATCGAGCGGAACGGTACAAATCTATTCAATTTACCGTACGGAGCGTAGCAAGCGTATGCATTTTTCAAAATGGGAAAAAAGGTTTTCCTGTTATTCCATTCCGGTTGTGCCGCATATATGAATGCATTAAATGAACGGTCGGGCGATGACGAAAAGAAAATTTCTTTTATATATATGTATATTCTTTGTTATTTTCTCGTCCCTATACATTTAACTATTTGTAATATAGAAAATCCATCTTTCGAAATGGTAAAGCGTCAAGCCAAATATCAACAGTCCCAGTATGTACAGGATAGCAGGCGCTTCGAGTATACTCTATTGTGCTTATACTTATTATTATTTTAATACAAACAACATGAACTGAAAGTGCACTCAACTTCGTTTACAGGCAAATTATGAACACAAAAGCTTGCAATTAAGGCACATTCTCAATAGAACTGAAACGATGAAGAGAAAAGGATTGGTGAAAAGAACGATAGAGAGAAAGAGAGGAAGCGAGAAAGAGAGAAAAAATTTTTTCTACGGCGACGATGCAGACGTAAACATTCAAATAGAGAGGAAATTATTTTTTAATGCAAAAGTATCTCTCTTTAGGGTTTATTATTATGCTTACGTTTCATGGCCTGTATTTTGCACAATTGCAAATGTATAATAGCTATTGCCATTTTTATTCAGTCACTGAATTTCAGTTGCATTGTTTTTTTTTTTGTAACGCACAAAATGGAAAAAAGAAATAAATGAAAAAGTGAGATAAAGAAGAGAAGAAAATTAAGAAAACAGAGAGACAGAGAGAAGGGAAGAAAGACATAGAAAGAGAGAAAGAGAGAGAGAAAGAGAGAGAAAGAGAGAGAAAGAGAGAGAGAGAGAGAGAGAGAGAGAGAGAGAGAAAGAAAGAGAAAAAGAGAAAGAGAGAAAGAGAGAAAGAGAGAATGAGAGAAAGAGAGAAAGACAAAGACAAAGAAAAGAAAAGAAAAGAAAAGAAAAGAAAAAATTACATTGAAAATGAAATGTATGGAACTATTATATGAAAATCGCTTGAATCGAGTGTAAAATGGTCGGGAGCTTAAATTCATTTTAATGTAATTGCACTCGATTCTTTCGAATCATCAATGCAATTATGGTAGATATGTAAGTAAGGATTTTAGAAGTGGTCATTTAACCTGTACGTTTAAATATATCAATGAATACAGAAAATCGATTATTCAAGAATCACATTCAATGTACATATATGTTTTTGTCATTCAGAATAATACTGTTGAACTAGTCAAAAGATCCCCCCTCTATCTCTCATTTTCTCGTATGTTGTTTATAAATAAATTTAGCTTACTTCTGTCCATTTACAAAATTTACATGGATAAATATGCATATTCTTGTATCAAATGGTATTGATGATTGATATTCAGACATTCAGACATTTCATTTCCTTGGGTAAAAACCGAAACACAATCTATTTGAGGTTTTATCTTGCACAAACCGATAAGATATTTGAATTATATAATTCACTTCGATAATAGTCTGCAGTTTTGAAGTGTGAAATATTGAATCTGATGACTGGTGAGTGTACGTTTTTGATTGTTGTTATTTGTTGGTTTTGGCACACCTTTCATAAATACACTCAACTCATTTTTGATCTATCAAATGTTATGCAATATGCAAGTCGAGTACCTTCGACCTCCCCATCCACAAATGGAATGTCGAGTAATCGAAAGTGCTCAGTGCTCGTTAATATCGTTTTCAAACTGACGTTTGTTTATCTAAACAATGGTAGAGCTTCATTTAAATACTGACACAAGCAATTGGGTCAAAATTTTCTGGCCACACACACACACACACACACTAACAATTGCACACGCACTCACAAACTAATATAAGAATGATGACATCGTTAAATGAACGAATGAACGGAAAATCAGCACAGAGTAAACGAGTGAAGTAAAACAACAGTGTGTAAAACACAATTGGCCCATATGGACGTTGACATTAAGTACCTGATTCTTGAAACCCATAATAATCAATGCACTTTAACTCTATCTCACTATCTCGGCTAACGAACAAGCTGTAGCATGCGTAAATGAACGGGTGAGAGGGTTACTGCAATAGAGAAGAGAGAGAGAGAGAGAGAGAGAGAGAGAGAGAGAGAGAGAAAGAGAGTGGGAGATAGAGAGAACATGAGTTGAAGAGAGAAATAGAATTATGCAAACCGTCACGTATATGCCGTAACGAGAGCGAGAGCACATCGGAAAAAGCAAAGAATTACGACGTGACTGAATGACACTTCATGCAAACGTCCATCACACTTGTTCCGCTAACAAACATACAACCAATCCCAACAGATAAATTTCATTTAAATCCCTTTTTGTTCGTTTTTTTTTTTTTTTTTTATTTATTTTGCTGCAACGTACATTACGTCCAACCGATCGTTTCTGATAAAGTAACTCACTTGAACTGCTTTTGTTCATCTGGCACAATATGAATGTGGCGCTTGAAAGCATCAACTCTTTAACTCTGTGCATATTTAATACGTGCTCTACATTCAACCAACATTGCCTAATAGATGCCGTGAATTCTTAATCTCAATTCGTCTCAAGAACAATATACTAACATCAAACCAACTAAGCTAACTGAAAAGATAGAGACTGTAAAAAGGCTAAACTCAAGTGAAACAGTTTTCCATTTCACCAATTTTCAATTTTAATGAAAATTCAACTAACAAAAATGCTTGAGCAACAAGCAAGACATATATCTCATTTGACGCATCGAACGTGTTCTCATCAAAGGATGGTTATCACAATAACGTTACATGCATCTATGTTTAGGCCTTAAGCAGTATGTTGTTCAGTATATTTACGTGATTTTCTAACTAAAATTCTGTTTAAATATTCAAATCTGCATAATGCGAATGTAATTTTTATTTATCGAAATTTTCGTAAATACACTTAATGGTGTGTTGTTCTTATTTGCTTTTGAAAATGCCTTGATGTGTTTTTGTGTCTGTGTTTCTCTCTCTCTCTCTCTCTCTCTCTCTCTCTCTCTCTCTCTCTCTCTCTCTCTCTCTCTGTGTGTGTGTGTGTGTGTGTGTGTGGTAAAACTCTGTAATGAAATGCTGAAAACAGAAACGTCAACTCAAGATACGAACTGAAAATTTGAGTTGGACGTGCGCTTTGATAAAAGCTAAAAATAACAACATTCCTATTTAATACATAAATTGTTTAACAATAAATGAAACAGAGATTGGGGAAATGAAACATGGCTGAAAATTGTCGATCTCTTCCAGTCATGAAATTATTCACAGAAACAACTTTCACATTGTTTAATTACAATTTTAAATGTTTCACAGTCTCTCTTCGCATTGAATCTGATTTTGCCAATGCATGTGTAGCTTGTAAGTTTTAAAGACTAAATCGTTCGGAACTAAAATGGATAGAAAAAAAAATTGAAAGTTTTTTTTTTTTTTTTATGTTATTATAATTTCCAAATTTGACATGCAGAAAAACCAGAAATTAAATTTACTGTCGATCATACCCACGTAATACTCTGGTTTATCATTGTGTCTCTGTTCCTGTTCCTATTTCCAAGCCTGAAAAAGATTAGATTACAGCTATGAATAGTTGATGTAATAGTTTTTTTTTAGAGGCAACCATTCTCTTGATATTACCCAGAAATTGCTTTAAATTCGTTTATAACTCTTTTGAATTACGAACAAAAAAACTATACATAACAGTAAACTCGTCGACACATCAGAAACACTCGACCCAATTTTTCATCTTCGTGTGGTTTGTTTCATCTATAGGATAAAAGCATGATTAGGTGACCATGGTTTACAAGCAATTGAAAAAGAGAATGAGAAAAAGTTTTGCACAAAAAAAAAGATTCACTTTAATTTCATAAAATTAAATGAACCGACCCAAGTTTTGGCTTTGAATTCAACACACAATTGATTTAATTTCATGGTAAAACATTTTTCAAGTTTCTGCCAAGTAAAGATAAATAAAAGTTTATTGAAATAACAACTATATGGTATACTATGGTCCATATTCTATGGAACTTTATGGAAAATTCAAAAGCAATGGCATGATAGAAGCTAAGTTTTTAGTAGAAAAAAATGAGGTCAACTTGTGAATAATTTTGTATTCAATTGAATTTTTCATTTAACTAAAATTTTCTCGCTTCAACCCAGACAAGCTTAAATTTGGTTCGGAAAAAAGTGGAAAAGTCTCTATTTCTCACATTTTAATCTTGAAACAATGAGATTGCATCTTTACAAAGATAGGATAAAAGAACGACACTTATGGCCACCTAACTAAGAGCAGATGAAAATACTAATTTTTTGATTTTTTGAAATTTTTTTCGAATTCTTTCATGCGAAGTGAACTTTGTGAGCCAATCGAAGGGAAAAATTGATGAGACAATGAAAATGATTAAAAATGTTATCATTAACTTGTCTTAGTGAGTATGCACTAAATTAAAACGTTTAAATTTTTTCTGAGATAGAATTAACATTTGTCTAAGAATGAAAAAAAAAAAAAAAAAAAAAAAAATTCTCAAACAGTTGTCACGAATCGTGTCTCACGATAACTTCATTTTATTCAATCAAAAAATTTATCCACATTTAACTGGCGCAAATATTAAATAAACTTTGTTTTTCTCTCAAAGGTATACGAATTGATCCATAATTAGGATATGATCTCATTCCTATTAAAAATTCAATCCACAGTATACGGTTATCGTTGTATTTTCTAAGAATATCTTTCAGTTGTTCAAGACATTGACGAAGCGATAATTGTTGTTCAGTTAATTTCGTTGATACATTTCCAAGTCTATCAATTGCATGAAATGTATGCTTTTCATCAATCGCATTTATCAATTCATCGCATAATAAATTTATTATTACAATAGATTTATCAATAGCTTCTCTAATATCATCAATAATTTCAATTTTCTTTTTAAATTGTTCATAGAAATTTTCATATTCTGATTCAACAATTCGTATATCATTTTCAATTTGACTATTATGTTTTTCATTTATTTGATACTTTGACCAAATCTTTAGAGATTTTTTTAATTCTTCATCATATATTGGCATTTCAAATGTTAAATATACAGAAACATCTCTAATAATATATGCGAATATGTCTTTTTGTGTTTGATTCATTGAAGTAATAAACATTCGTAGAAAAGAACTTCCGGTAAATTCTTGAATAACTATATTGTCTGGAACTTTATCTGCTACTTGATCTCTTTTTGTGATGCTCATAATTGAGGTCATTGGTGTCGAGAGTTTTGTTTTAATTTCATCGATATTATTCGAAATGCGAAGAATAAAATCCAATCTTGGTTTCAAGTTCATCTTATTTTTTGACATTTTAGTATAAAAAATGTCCAAAAATGTTGAATACGTGAAATTTTCAATATCTGACTGAATAAAATATTTTAAAATTCAATTGAAATGTTTTTTTTTTTTTATATTTTTTTAAATTAATACCTGAACGACGATTACTAAAAATGACAAAATTGCCATAAATAAGAAAACCTTCATTTTTATTCTTGGATATTACCTTGGTAACAACTGTTCTGTAAAATGAGCGGACAAAAAATTGTTAATAAGCAATTCAAACCAATGATATTTATCAAGGTAAATGATCTAATAAGTGAAAAATTCTGAAAATTTTCCTTCCTTTAATCAACAACACAATAAAGTCAGTTTATTTGACATTTTTAAATGTTCGAGGTTTTCTCTTCATTGTAAATCGCTATTTTTTTTCGTCAATATTAAGAATTTTTTCAGTTTAACAGAAAAATAATTAATAATAAAATAAACAAGGCTTTACTTACGCTGGAAACATTAATGAGAGTTTGGTTTTAATTTCATCAATTTCCAATGAGAAAATTTTTGAATTTTTAAGTCGATTTTATAATTATTAATTACTTAGATATTTTCAATCTTTAACCAACAAATTGTTATCAATTTTCGTCATTGCAAACGAAATGGAATGCTTTAATGTTTCTTCATGTGAAAAAAAAGTTTATCATTTTACATTTCATAAATGTTTTTTCTATTGAAAATTTTGAAATTAGTCGTTTAATTATTATTGAACTGAAAAATGGCAAAGTCATAACAGTAAGATATCAATTGCGACCACTAATAATTACCATTATTAAGTAAATTTCTTAAAGTTTTATAAACTAATGAATGGACAAGAAAAACCTTAAAGATAAAAATGAAAAGTAGTATTACAGCTGTGGAGGTTAATCATTTTATTTTTCATTCAATACAAAATGAGAATATTTCATTAAATGCTTCGGCCACATAGATTACCAAGACAACCGAAAATACCGCCATTTGATTCCAAACATATTCGCTCAGATGTAAGTGTTTCTCTCATTCCAATCATATATTCAACGCATACCAAACGTTTCACATTGTATTCTTTAAGGATGTGTCTCAAATATTTAAGTTTATTATGATATAAATCTTGTTGTTTTTTATATGGTACTGATAAATGTCTCAATTCCTTAATAATTAACAATGATTCATTTATATCAGTTGCTTGTAAAAGTTCAAAACATTTTACTATCATTTTATCAATTATTTTGTTAACATTTACATTTATTGTTTCGGCAATTGTCAATTCGTGAAGAAAAATAAAATGCATTCTTTGGAATTCCATTTGTAATTTTCCAATGTCATTTTCAACCAGACGAATATGTGTCTCATTAAGCGGAGTTTTAAGCCAAATTTTAATCGATTTTATCAATTCTTTATCATAATTTGGCAATTCAAATACAAGTTCTGTATAAATATCTTTGTTTAATCTTTTTGTAATTATTGTGATTTCTTCATTGGCCGATTGAATTTCATTGTGCAATAAAGAACGGATATCTTTTCCATATAATTTAAAGCCCAATGGAATCTTATTTAACATTTTATCTAGTGTTTTTTTGTCGATAATCTCTTTCACAGGTTTTCGAAGTTCCTTTATAATATCATCACATTCATCACAAATCGAGAGTATGAAACTGAATCGATTTTCTAACATGATCTTATTTTTTGCTGTTTTTTCATAAAATTGCTCTAAAAATGTAGCAAAAGTCTGATCTTTGCTGTAAACGATCTAATAAATTGAAGAAATACTTTTTTACTTCAAAATATGTAGTTTTTAATATGAAATTTTAGTAAAATAAACTATTATTACCTGAACGAATAACAAGAATGATATTAATAATAGTATAAATAGATTGGAATTCATTGCTTTGACTTGAATGTTGCTCGTAGCACGTATATAGCACTGAACTTGGAATACTGAAAGTGTTGCCAACCATTTTTTATAATTTATTTTTCATCAAATTAACACAAAATACGAACTCGTAAATTGAGAACATACCGTATTTTTTAAAAAATTCTGAAACTTATCATAAACATTCCAGCAAGGCTTTACTTACGCTGGAAACGTCAGCTTGAAATAAATCCATTAGGTGGATTTGACGCTACGCGAGCACTGAGCCTTCACCGAACAACATACAAACAGCGCCACACTAAAACGCATTTATATTTGCATTATGAATGGAAGTGGTGAGAGTTCGAACTAATCAAAAACAACAACAAAATCTATGGCAAGGCTCAGTGCTTGACGCTACGTTGGTTGCAATGAATTTTTTTGCATTTATTTACAATGTGGCCTAATTTTTCCATTGTGGCCTAAGGAAAAAATGGTGAATTCTTTCAATGTGGCTTTGGCCAAAAAAATTTGACGTTGGTAACAATGGAAAAATGAGGCCACATTGTAAATAAATGCAAAACAATTCAACGCAGCGTCAAATCCATCGAATAAATCCATCGAATAAATCCATCTGATGTATTTATCCCAAGCTGACGTTTCCATCATAAGTAAAGCCTTAATTTTTCAAAAGAAAAAAAAAACTGCCTCTGAGTAAGTTTATCATTTTATTTCTCATTCAATACAAAATGAATATTTCATTAAATGCTACGGCCACATAGATTACCAAGACAACCCATAATACCGCCTTCTGATTCCAAAGTTATTCGCTCAGATGTGAGTGTTTCTCTCATTCCAATCATATATTCAACGCATATCAAACGTTTCTTATTGTACTGTTCAACGATCTGTCTCAAATATCTAAGTTTATTATGATATAAATCTTGTTGTTCTTTATATGGTTCTGATAAATGTATCAGTTCATTAAAAGCTAGTAATGTTTCATTTAAATTGGACGCTTGTAAAAATTCAGAACATTTTGAAATCATTTTATCAATTATTTTATCAACATCAACCTTCATTGAATCTGTAATTTTCAATTCTTCTTCGAAAATTAATTTTATTTTTATGAATTCCAATTGCAAATTTCTTATATCTTTTTCAACTTGATGAAAATGCGTCTCATTAAGCGGAGTTCTAAGCCAAATTTTAATTGATTGTATTAATTCTTCATCGTAATTTGGCAATTCAAACACAAGTTCTGTATAAATATCTTTGTTTAATCTTTTTGTAATTATTGTGATTTCTTCATTGGCCGATTGAATTTCATTGTGCAATAAAGAACGGATATCTTTTCCATACAATTTAAAGACCAATGGAATCTTATTTAACATTTCATTAAGTGTTTTGTTGTCAATAATCTCTTTTACAGGTGTTCGAAATTGCTTTATAATATCATCTTCACGTTCATTAAAAATGTACGGGAGTATGAAGTCAAATCGATGTTCTAATTTGATTTTATTTTTAGCTACTTTTTCTTTAGCCTTCTGAAGGAATGTTGCAAAAGTCAGATCTTTGCTGCTAACAAACTGATTTAATAAACAAATTTTTTTTATTAATAATTTCATTGTAGTAAAAAGTAATTTCATTGAACTTAACTAAAATTATAGTAAATTGGTTATTACCTGAACGAATAACAAAAATGATATTAATAATAGTATAAATAGATTGGAATTCATTGCTTTGACTTGGATGTAGCTCGTAGCATGTATATAGCACTGAACTTGTAATACTGAATGTGTTGCTAACCATTTTTTTAATTTTTATTATTCATCGAAATAATTCACAATTTGAGCTCGTAAATTGAGAACATATCGCATTATTAAAATACTCGAGTTACATCACCAGCATTAGTATAATAAAATTACAGACAGTGTGATATCATTATTTATAAAGCCATTTTTAAAATAAAATTTATAATTATATTTTTTAGTCTTGTATGCATAAGAAAGAAGTATTGAAACTACGCTCTGTAAAGAACATTATATGAAAAGCCAGTCTGGCTTGCTTTGAACATTCCATATATGAAGGGAAACAGGGTAGTTTAATTTCGATAAAGACTACAAAAAATGTTTGTTTTTTTACACATTTTTTCAACTAGAATCCATAAGGCCCTAAGAGTCTTATTCGAAACCCGTCCGAACCGAATTTTTTTTTCGGCTGGGTTTGGGCGGTTTTGGGCTGGTTTAGGCGGGTTTAGGCGGGTTCAGGCGGGTTCAGGCGGGTTCAGGCGGGTTCAGGCGGGTTCAGGCGGGTTCAGGCGGGTTTGGGCGGTTTCAGGCGGGTTCAGGCGGGCATTCGGTTTGGGTTCCCGTCGTGACCTCTGATATGTAGTGGGGGAGGGAAGGTGTATTCAATCTTACTCACAGATAAAATTCTAATGCTGTATTATACAGCCTGTATATTTGAATACAATAAAAAAATTATCTTAAAAAAATTCATCTAGTGGAGACGTTATTATGTTTAATAATAAGTTTATCATTTTTTTATTTCTCAATTGGTACAAAATGACAAATTCATTAATTGCTTCTGCCACATAATCTACCAAAACAGTCAACAACACCTTCTATTTCTAAAGGTAATCGCGCAGATGTGAGTGTTTCTCTCATTCCAATCATATATTCAACGCATCTCATACGGCTCCTATTGTAATTTTGAAGAATTTGCTGTAAAGATTTAAGTTTTTTATGATATAAATCTTGTTGGGCTTTATATCGCACTGATAATGGTGCCAAATCTTCAATAATTAGCAATGTCTGTCTCATGTTGGCCGCTTGTGACAATTCAATACATTTTGTAACAAAATTTTGAGACATTATATCAACACCTTCTTTTACTATATCTACTACTTTTAATTGCTCTAAAAAATCATCATGCAATTTTTCAAATTCCGTTGCCATAATTCTAATATCTTTTTCAACCTGATGGACATGCCCCTCATCTAGCGGAATGTTTAACCAAATATCAATTGATTGTTTTAATTCTTTATCGTGATTTGGCAATTCGAACAAAAGTTCTGTATAAATATCATTGTTTAATCTCTTTGTAACTATAGTAACTTCTTTATTTGCTGATATGATTTTATTGCGTAAAAATAATCGGCCATTTATGCCATTAATAAGAAGATCATCTGGAACTTTGTTTATTGTTGCATTAATTTTTTTGCTTTCGATTATTTCTTTTAACGGTGTTTGAAATTTCGGTACAATTTTTTCGAATTGATTGGAAATTTTAAGTATGAAATTCAGCCGAGGTTTTAATATGATATTCCTTTTGGCGGTTTTCTCATAAAACTTGTCTAGAAATGTTGCAAATGTCAGATTTTGGGTTCGGACCGTCTGTATTTATCAATGAAAATTACAATTTTGTGTTTGAATGGAATTTTTTTTTTCTCAAGAAAAAAAAAAACTAGAATTTCAAAATAGAAGTTACCTCAATAAATAATGAGAGCGATAATAAAGTTATAAATATAATGATCTTCATAGTTTTCACTAAAAATGTGGCACGTTCAAAACTTCAATTTGAAGTGAATCCTAAATGACCGTTGCTAAGGGTTTTTATTCACATAAATTTCGTATTTTTGTAATTTTTCCTTATGGAAATATTTGTGTCAATTCACGAATATTTCTTTTAACAAAACCATACACAATGATAATAAACACTGTTCACTGTTTAAATACAAACAGAATCCATATTTTCATATATTGATATATATTTAGAACCTTTTCTGGGGGGTGGATTCTATTGGTTTTTCAACATACGTGTTGAAATTCTAAATCCAGTAGCATGAATTGAATTCAGCAGCTGGCCAGCAGTACTGGTGAAGCATGTGTCGGTACCGTGTGAAGCAATACGCACTTTGCAAAAGTCTATACGTTTGTTAGTTTCCAAGTCGCATTAGTAAAGGAATTCATTGCCTTTTACGCCATCTGTACGAGTACAGAATCAACGATCGATTGATGTACTATGACATAAAGAAAAAAGAAATTCAATGTCTTAAGATCAAAGTTCTTCACATGTAAAAACATACAACAAATGCCACATTGGTGAGTTTATATTCCATCACTTGTAAGTACTGGATTGGTTTCTGCTGTAATGAATATAAACTCAAAAGCGTATAGACTTCTGCGATGTACGTATTACTGTATGCGATACTGACGCATGTATCACCAGCACTACTAACCAGCCGCTGGATTCAGTTCATGCTAATTGATTTAGCATTTCAACACGTATGTTTTTGAATCTTTTCAATTTAATAATTAAATTACAAAACAATTCAAATCAAAGAAAACTATTGAAACTTCTGTGGATTTTCTTGAATCAAAATTCCAAATTTTCGTACAAAAGAGTTCCTATAGTACGTTGATGGAATTGTATGGAAATAAGAGGTTTTACGCTGGAGATAGAATTCAAACAACATGTTCTAAGAGCATAGAAGATGCACGGCTACTATGATATTACTTTTGCGCTCACACTCACAGTGAACAAGTGCTATCTTCGCCGTAACTCCACACAAATCCAAACAAATTCCACATTTCATATGGGTTTCTTATGTATTTACCAATGTTCGCAATTGGTGCCCGACTACTTACTTACTAATGTGAACGAAATTCTAGGTTTTTAATTGCAATCTTTCCCCTGTTCTTGAAATATATCGAAATTAATAAGGAATTCCACATTTCACTCTAAACAAAAAATAATGGCTGAATTGTGAATGATTCATTTGTTTTTGAGTTAAGTTCAGACCAAACTGTTCAGTGTGAACAAATAAAGCATTTTAAATTATTTATTTTGGAAAATAATTTTTCGATGAAAATTCCTAAGGGGATTCAATTCTCACGAATGCGTACATTTTCACGAATTTTGCGAATGCGCTTATGGACATTTGCACACTATTATCGAATGTTTACGAATGCATTTGCTGCAATAATAAATTCGTAAACATTCGAAAATACTGTGCAAATGTCCATAAGCGCATTCGCAAAATTTTTGAAAAATTCGTAAAAATGTACGCATTCGTGAGAGTTAAATCCCCCTAGGAAAATTCTAATATCAAATAAATAAGACTTATGAATTCTTTATTATACGATCGTTTTTTATAAGAATTGACTGCACCATAATATGATGTAATATTTCACATCGACAAAAAAAACAAAATTCTCACACACAAAACAAGAAAATTCTCTTGTATGAATCATTTGAAAAATGAAAAACTTTGTCTTATTTTCTGTCTGAAGTACATTTGTATATTTTATATCGAAATTGTTTAAACATGTCAATGAACAAATAATTCATACAAATGTTCAATAATAATTTCATTTAAAATGATCCTCAATAAAATTTGTTGATAAATTCATTTTCATGGCATTGTGAGTCGGTGTGGTTGGTTCTTGTCGAAAATGATTGTCCTTCATATTGACTAAACTAGAGAATAAATCTAATCTCATTGGTTTTCGTTTTGATTGTGGTGTTTTTCGCATTCCAATAAAAAACTCTACCCACACGATGCGACGTTCATTGTATTTCTGTAGAATATTTTTGATTTCATTGAGATGATCATTCAATTTGGTTTGCTCATGTTGTATTTTATCCAATGTTGATGCTAATGTTTGAACAACTTCCATAATTTTTTCTGATTTGGATTCCTTTGGAATTTTCATGATTAATGAGATTGCGAAAAGAAACTGTTCTTTAACAGTTGAACTGATTTTATCAGCAGCTGAAATTTCTTGACCGAACCTTTCAACATATTTACTATGTTCTGTCAACAACGTAGAAATCGATTCATTGACTCGATTTAAATCCACATATGTCATACCAATCATATCTTGATCCCATAATTTATACCAACCATTGAAATGTTCGTCATTTTTAATGGGCGACATAACTTCTGAACAAATTTCATTGACAGTTTTGTTAATTTTCACGGCTTGTTCATTCAAAACTGTATTGATCATTTTATTCAAATAATTACGAGCATTTTTACCCTTGAATTGCTCATTGCTCGGTATATTATTCAAAATTTCATTAATTTTTATTTTATTTTTAAATTGTCTAACATGAATTTTCAATTTAGTTTCAATTTTATTGAAAATTTGCGAAAACCTTAGAATAAAATTCAATTTTCCACGCAAATAAAACTGTTTCATATCAGATTTGAAATAGAAATTGTCCAGAAATGAGGAATAGGTAATATCGTCATTGCAATTAATCTAAATGTAAAAAGAATAACGTTAGTAGCGGTTGAAATGTTTTTGGTTTTTTTTTTTTTTCAATTGAAGTTCATTGTGAGTACCTGAATGAATAGAAAAATCGAAAAAACTAATAGAAATGAAAACAACTTCATTTTTTCAAACGATTTGCACACAATCGATTCAAACTTATGAATAAACTATACAATTCGTAGTCGGATTAAATAAAACAATAGAGTTTACGTATTAGTTATCGTCAGAGAATATATTTGAATGAATTGTTATTCGAACTAATGTAAACATTATGATATTTAACGCAACAATTTTCCTTCCAACAAGAATTCCAATGGATTTTTCTCATTTTTAATACTTTGCTTTTTTCATTGAAAGAAAAAAGAAGAATTGTTTGGAAATTTCGTTGAGAAGTGCTCGATAATCGAGTTTATTATCCGAGCAATGAGCTTTTCCATAGATTTTGTTGTTGTATTTGATTAGTTCGAACTCTTACCTAAGGTGATGAAATGAGGTGCACGTAATGCCTACTACACGCACAGATGTACTCTCGGTAGCACAAATATGTGTTCTCAATGGTACAAACGGACGCGTAGTAGGCACTACGTGCACTTCGTTTCATCGCCATGCTCTCACCACTTCCATTCACAATGCAAATCTAATGCGCTTGAATGTGGCGCTGTTTGTTTGTTGTTCGGTGATGGCTCAGTGATCGTTATTATCTAATATTTACATGCCATTTCGGATAACGATCCATTCAAATACATTCTGTGGCTTATTACATATTTATTATAAAATTTATTTTAAAAATTCATTCCTTCTAGTCGCTTCACGAATTTACGTCAAAATATTATCATTTTATAATGTTTTGGGTGAATAATCCTAATTTACGAATTGAATAACAGTTTCTTTGTGTAATCAATTTTATGGAAAAATTATTTCTCGTATTATAAATTGTCTATTTCTTTTTTTTTTCAAGACTTACTTTGAAAAACAAATTAATTCTTCTTTACTGAGGACAAACTACAAAAATTATTGTTTTCATCTTCATTCGATGTCGTGTATAACAATGATGATCACAATATAAGTTGTTTTAGTGCGTGAAACTGAAACTTTTTACTGAAAAATGAATTTATTTTCATTTTATTTTATTTGGTTGTTTTTGCTATTTTGTCAAGTATGTTATCTGCATATTTGTAAAACAATAAATCGTTTTAAAGTTTTTTCATGATATTTTTTTTCTTTATGAATTTATCAAGTTGATCAATTGTAACGAAGATCTAACATTCTCATTATTTCTGGAGAAATTTTATGCTAAAGCGGCAAAAGTGGGAATCAAAATGCGGCCACGTTTGAATTTCATACTTAAACTTTCCAATAATATTGATAAAATTGATATGAAACTCAAAGAACCTGTAAACTTATTCATGAATCGCACAAAATTTGATCAAATAATGACAAAAATACCAAAAGATATGAAGATTCAAGGAGTAAACGTTCATGATGGTTTACGTAATATGATTACGTTGATCAACAATGGACGAAAAAGAGATGTTCAAAAATGGAAAAATGACATTTGTACAGAAATTGCATACCGACCGCCTATTAAATACAATAAAGTCTTTGATCATTGGTTTAATATATGGGATAAAGATCCAATTAATGAAAATCATGTAAAGAATGTCCAAAATGAGCTAAGAACCATGACAAATGAATATGAGAATTTTCATAAAACATTCAATAATGCAACAAATAATGCAAATAAAATAAAAAACAATATTGTGTTATTGAGTAATTTAGCAAATGAATCGTTTGAAAAACTGATTCTTATATCAAATGATCATAAACAAGTAATGGGGGTTATTGAAGATGTTGCACCCATATTAGAAAGTATAGTTACAAATCAAACTCAATTTCGTAAGCATCTTGAAACAATGAAAAAAATTCTCAATCGATATAATCGAAAGCGCATCATATGGGTTGAATTTTTAATTGGAACTCGAGAAACACTAAATTCAGAACGGAAATCTATAATAAATATGCAATATTTATTGAATTTATTTTGTAATCTTTGTTCTGGGAAAGATGATTGAAGTTTTGAAATGAAAATTCTTTTTTTGAAATGTCAAGTGAATAATTTACAAATGATATCTGCATTGCCGATAAGTAAATTACGACGTATTCGTTTATATTTCTTATACATAATCAAGGCGATGAAACGAGGTGAACGTAGTGCCTACTACGCGTCCATTTGTATCACTGAGAACACATATTTGTGCTACCGAAAGCACATCCGTCCGTGTAGTAGGCACTACGTGCATCTCGTTTCATCGCCTTGATTATGTATCGCTTTGTACTGTTGATTTGCAAGTTCTAATTACACGATTTTATGCGAGTAGTACGAATATCATAGAATAGAACGAAAGTACATGGTTTTGATTCATTTTTGTGTCAAAATAATCGAATTTATATTCGAGTGATATACCCCAAGTAATATTGTAATACTCATGAATGCGAGTTAAAAAAAAACAGATACAAATAGGTATTTAGAGGAAGTTAGTTAGCCAAAAATTATTATATTATTAAGAATTTGTATAAAAATTTTATATTTAAATTTGAAGATAAAAATAGTGAATTTGAGTGCGTAATTTGCGGAAAAAAAAAGTATTTGTTCCGAAGTCTCATTTAGTATTGCATCGTATTCTTTGTTATTTTAGTTATATTTTCAGATCAATATTACATTGCTGTATATTTGGAGAAAGAAATGAAATTATATTTATTACTCTTCCTCTGGTCAATTTTGCAATTTTTTCAGGTAAAATTCAATAAAAAATGTATTTTTGATGAAAATTGGTGAAAATTTTAAAAAATTTATTTATTTTCATTTTTTACTTATCAAGTTAATTAATTGCAAAGATGACGAGACTTTACTAAAATGTCTAGAAAAATTTTACGTTAAAGCAGAACAAAAAGGAATTAATTTAAGATCAAAATTAAATTTTTTACTCAATATTACAAATGATATTGATGAAAAGCAAGCTACACTTGAAGCACCCGAATCGAATTATATTCATTATCCAAGTATTATTGAATTGGAAAAAAAAATTCCCAAACATATGCAAATTAATGGAATGAATGCCAGTCAATATTTGATAAAAAGAATTTTTGCAATAAATAATGGTGAGGCAATAACAGTTTGGAGATTATGTAGTGATATTTATATCGAAGTTGCATACAAGTCACCTAAAAAAGGCGATAAAATTTATGATCAATGGTTTAAAACATGGCAAAATGATCTTGTCAATAAAAAGAATCTTAAACGCATCGAAAGAGAATTACCCACAATGACAGCAGAATATCAAATATTGCACGATAAATTTGAGAATGAAATAAAATTAGCAAGTAAATCAAGAATAATGATTAATGAATATTTTGCATTGGTCAAGAGATTATTTAATGATCTTTTTGAAATGACGAATTCCAAACAAGTGGTAACATTTTTCAAAGATATCAACCTCATAATCGGAAAAATATATAGGGCACAAGAAAACTTAAATACACACCTGAAAAATGAACTGAATCTATTGAGAGAATACAATAAAAGACGTTTCATGTGGATAGAAGTTCTTATTGGGCTAAGGGAATCACTTAAGTCTGAACGGAAAAAAGGGATGATGGGCAATGTGGCGGATTTTATTGGAAATCTTTGTTGTAAAAATGGTGAAGAAATCTTTGAATAAAATATAAAGAAAAACCTTCAATCTCTATGGCATTTTGATTTCTCATGGATTAAAATTAATTCAACATTTTCCATTCATTTTCAACAAAAGCTTACTTTTTTTCAATCGAAGTTGAAGACATTGTTCATTTTCTTATTGCCTCATTTCCGTTAGACTTTAACAGTTTTATGTAACCTTAGAATCTGCTTACACATATTTGCTCACTTACAATTTTTCGTCATTGCTCTCAAACAGAACACGTATTTTAGAAAAGAAAGTACACGTATTTTATTGATGTCGCTTTGACAATACCCAAATAAATATTTTCTGTTTGTTTGTTTCTGTTTGCCATAAAATACACAATTTCAAATGGAAATTGAGGTAAGTAATGTCACTCATTTAAAAGTAAATATGATAGGCAGCGCCAACTATTGACTAATTTGGATTTAATTTTTATTTCTATGAACGTATGAATGCAAATGAACCAACTTCACATCGTTCGAATTTGTCTGGAGGTTTGCCCAGGTTTGCCAATACGTGTCTCAATGGGTTTTATTCAAATTTGTCAAGTAGTAAATAGATGGCGTCTGACAACTAAACTCAAAGTATTTTTGCAATGTAAAAAGATACAAAGATAGAGGCATTGAGTTAAGAATTTAAATGAAAATAAAATAATAATAATATTTTGATGATTATCAAATACAAATTGGGAGAAAATTGTTTCCATTCATTCGATCCAATAATGTAATAAATTCTGGAATTTTTCATATCTTCATTAATATTCATTTTCATTGGTAGATTCAGTGTAATTGTGATTGGTTTCTTTTTAAGTAGAAAATGAAGTTATCTTTATTTTCATTGCTCTTTATCGTACTATTACTTCAGGTAACATTGAAAAAAAACTGTTTTCATTCTCAAAAATCAGAATTTTTTTTGTAAATCACTTTTCATTCGCCAAATGCATTTTTTTTTTTTTTTTTTCAACTAAAGTTTATCAATTGCAAAGATGATTTGACGTTCTCAATGTTAATCGAGAAATATTATACAAAAGCGTTAAAACACGGTGTGAATATGAAACCAAGATTAAATTTTATAGTAAAAATCTCAAATAATGTTGTCCATCTTGAAAAACAACTAAATGCACCGATAAAATTGTTTAATGTCACTGTACTTGATAATATTATGGATAGATTTCCAGAAGATGATGGATCCGATCATTCAGGCATTGTTAATTTATTTAATGAAAGAATTATTTCAATAAATCACAATCAACGAACATTATTAAATGATATTAAAAAGGCAATTTTTAATGAAATTTCATACAAACCTCCCATTAAATATGACAAAGTTTTCGATTATTGGCATAAAATTTGGCACACAGATCCCACAAATGGAAAACATATTAAGCGAGTCAATGAAGAATTGAAAACAATAACAGCTGAATATGAAACTATACATGATGAATTCAATAATGAATTGAAAATGGTTGATGATGCTATAACAACAATAAAAAAATACTTTAAAATGGCTAATATCTTATTCACCAAAGTTCAAGTAATCGAAAATAATAAGCAAGTATTGGAAATACTTCAAGGTCATATCTTACCATTATTGACAAGAATAAAATTAACGCAAACCGATTTATTGGAAAGTCTTAAGAAAATATTTCTTTTGCTAAAAGAATATAATGAAAAGCGCATCGTTTGGGTAAAGTTTCTTGTTGGAATAAAGAAATCACTATCATCAAATGATGAAACAACAAATATGAAAATTTTATTGAAATTTTTCTCAAATGCATGCTTTTGTTCACCAAAAAATTAATTGAAACATTGAGTTAATAAATGATTATATTTTCTCGTAAACTCTTTTGTTTTTATTTATAAATCAGACAATTTATAGACAAGACGATTTATAGACGAGACGATTTATAGACCAAGAATTCGTTCGGATGAGAAAAAATGACAAAATATCATATTCTAAAGATTTTATTTATTTGTCAATATATAGGATGTAGCATCATCAAGGTCAGGGAGGATGCGGCTTCAGACACAAAACGCAAACGGTTTCCACAGCCACAGTAAAGGAAAGTCTGCCCCGAAAGTCTTCAAATTTTATAAATTCTATAGAAAGTCTCACGTGAGCCTCAGAGGAGCGACCAAGGGATCGTATATTTATCAAATATCGCAAAGTCGTCGCTATATCTTTATTCAGTTTTAATTATGACATAATTGGTGGAGAGAGGTTTGAGTCATCGATTATTCGTTTTTAAAAAAAATTATTCGTTTTGAAATCATGATGACTCGACAATATAAATTATATTTTCCACTACGTAGTATGTACAATGAACAGATGAAGTTATTTTTATTTCATTCTATTTTGTTGTTCTCGTTATTTGTATTCAAGTATGTGTTCGTTATAATTCAAATATAAAATCGTTCAAAAAATTGTCGTTCATTTATTTATTTATTTATTTGTTTATCAAGTTGGAGAAGATAAACCTTTCACATGATTCATGGAAAAATGTAGAAGTAACAAAATTGAATTGAACAAACATCTGGAAAACCAATGAAATATTTTAAGAGAATATATTCTTCTTCATTGTATTACAATGCTGAAAATCAAATCGGGTTCCAATACCTAAGCGCTGATTGTGCTCAGTGCCGATTTTAGGGCCTTTATGTGAAAGAGGGATGATGGAAAATCTTATGGAATTTTTTGAAAATATTGTGTTACAAGAATGATGGAGAAACGGTTAAATAAAGTACAAAAAATCATTCAACTTGTTTTCTTTCACTACATACCAAGTAGTTTCATTTCAGTATTAACAAATACTTATTTCCTATAATTATTAACAGTTGGTTTACACTTTATAATGAACTTGCGCAAGTTTAAAACCTGCGTCATTATTGGCAAATGTTGTATTCTACTGGCTTTTTGTATTGACAATTTGCAAACTCACATTTCTTACGAAACAAAAATAGAAATATATTTGAATTCCTAATCATGTTGAGAAATGACGATTATATCATTCAAACATTTGTTCAAAATGTAAGAAAAACGTAATTTTTTCTCACAATATTTCATTCTGTTGAGTCGTATGATACAATAACACATCCATATATGTTCTTATTACTAAAAAGTTATTAGAGTGCATTGAATTGAGTTATTCATACGAAATTGTCAATAACATTACAGAAATTTACTAAATGAAACTATTTGCGCTAAATTATTTAAATAAATACCACAAATCAGTATAAAATTTGAATAATAGACTGTGTGCGTTCATTCGTACGTATATTATCACAATTGTGTTACACATTTTCACTAATTTTAATCTAAATTTGTGTTGAATTGTGCGTTAATTCTTTTCAAACATAAAATGAAATTATTTTTACTTTTATTGCTCATTATTTCCCTTCAGGTAAGATTAAAATAAACGTTTCCGTGTTTTTTTTTTTTTCTTAAATTATTTCTTCCATTCACAAAATGGAATGTAAAATTAATAAAATATGAATTAAAGCTTTTCTTTTTTTTTCGATTCGAACAGTTGAATGCTTGTAAAGAGGACTTAACATTTTCTGCATTAATAGAAAAATATTATGCAAAAGCATTAAAACATGGAATAAAAATGAGACCAAGGTTAAGTTTTTTACGGCAAATTTCAAATAATGTTGTTCATTAGGGTGGTTCGATTTTTCAAGTTTTGTCTACCAGGTAAAAAAACCTCTTAATTGGGGCCCAAATATAACAAAAAAGCGAAAAAATCAAAAAAAAAAATCGATTTACCGTAGCCAATGGGGCATTGAAATTTTGGCTTGACACATGAAAAATACAGTGTATTTTTACCTTTTTTTAAGCAGAAGATCTCATATTTCTTACCGATTTGTTGGTTTTATCATCATTGTATCAGCATTAAAAGTCTTCAGCTTGTAATTTTAGATAGAAAAGAATATCAAAGAAACGTTTATTGCTCACTTGTCCCATGAAAAATGTCCAAAAATTCGTAAAAATCGTCAGAAACGTATGGAAAATGACAATTTTTCATCAAAAATCTCAAATATCTAATCGTGTTAACTTATAAATTGTTCCATTAAATCGAAAAATAAACCATAATAATGATAAGCGACAGAAAAAATAATGACTCATCATTGATGAGACACAGAATTGTAACGATGAACACGTGCAAATGCAAAATCAAAACAAACAATTCACTTTTATATGCTGTTAATGCCGTTCCTTTCGCACGTGTACTCTTATTTTATTGTTGCTATTCATTGGTCTCTTTAAAAATGTTCATATTGCACACCGTCGTTGCACAGCTATGCTCACCGACTGATTTATACAACAGTGTCGTTATGCTTGTATTGATAAATTTCCCGTTATTTATGAAATTGACATTGGCCGAAAAATAAAGATTTTAATTAGTCTATTGTGCAATATGGCGGTGTCACTACATTCTTTGCATAACGATAACATTATCGGAATTCTTTCCGATTTACAAGAAAACCAATTACCGACAAATATTGAAGTGTTGAAACAATTTTTATTGTCGAGAAAAAAATGTAAACAATTTGAAAAATCATACAAATATATTAAAGAAACTGCGATTGCTGTACAAAATATTTGGTCAAGAACAAAAATTCCAACTATTACTATCAATGCGATAATATTTAAAATTGAACAACTTTACGAAAAATATCGTTCCATTCAAAGATTCACAAATCATTCATTATTTGAAAAAAAAAGCAGAACTATTCCGAAATGAAAATGAGTCTCAACTTTTCGATATCGCAATTTGCAAATGTGCTGATAATAGCTGTAAATGTTCATATGTTTTCAAAGTGCCACAATGTGATCGTGTTTTTTTAGCAGACCAAAAAGGTAATCGGCAATTGACTTTAGCTACTACAATGGAAAGTGTACAAATAATTCAAAGTCAACCGACGGCAACACCAACGGCATCACCAATGCCAAAACGAGTTAGAACTATTGTTAAAAACTCAAATGAGCGAAAGAGAGATGATGAGATACCAACGATTCAGCCAACAGTGGCAAATGGAATGCAGCTAGAAAACGTAGTGCGAGAAAGCCAACGATATGGTATTTCTACTAGAGCAACAGCATCACTTTTAAATGCCTTTATGAAAGACATCGGTATAGGAACTGAAAACAATGCAATCGATAGAAATAAAATTATTCGCCAAACAAACAAATACAATGATTTACGTGCAAATGCGTATCAAAACAAAGTTAATGAAAGACTCAATGAATATCGATGTTTTGGTTTATATTTTGACGGGAAACGAGATAGAACAAACGTACTTTTGGATAATAATGGTCACAAACATTTGCGTAAAACCATCGAAGATCATTATACTTTGTTGTTTCATCCAAATAATATATTTTATTCACACGTAACTCCAACAAGTGGAACAGCAGACAAAATTGCACAATGCATTTTCAAAAAATTAAATGAAGACAACATTGACTTAGAACGATTATATTTTATTGGATGTGACGGCACAGTTACAAACACTGGTTATAAAAATGGTATAATTCAGTGGCTAGAAAAATTAATGGGACACGCTGTTCACTGGACAATTTGCTTGCTTCATTTTAACGAACTACCTCTCAGAGAGTATTTTATAAAACTTGATGGAGTGACAGTTGGACCTACGCAATTTAGTGGACCAATAGGTAAAATGTTAACAAAATGTCAAGAAATGCGTGTAGCAAAATTCAATAAAATAGTTTCGGATGATTTACCAATATTGGCCGAAAACGTTGTGAAAGATCTGAGCGAAGACCAGCGTTACCTGTATGAAATATGTCACGCTATTCAACAAGGTACAATAAATGAATCTTTGGCAATGAAGAGCCCCGGTACTATGGTTCATTCGAGATTTCTTACGACCGCGAATAGAATTCTTCGATATTATATTGCTGTGAATAAGCCATCTGCTAATCTTAAATCGTTGGCCAATTTTGTAATTAAAGTTTACGCGCCATTTTGGTTCAGTGTAAAATCGAACGAGGCATTCTTTATGGCACCGAGGCTGTTTTTTAAGTACATTAGAATGGTTCGACAAAATTTCTCGGTAAAAATCCAAGAAATAATTTTCAAAGTTGTTGAAAGAAATTCCTACTCCGCTCATCCCGAAAATATTCTTTTATCAATGTTGATGGACGATAACACTACAATAAGAGAAGAGGCAATTTCATTGATAACTGCTTCTAAAGCAAAAATCAACTGTAATGATATACGGGTTTTTAAACTGCCAAAAATTAATTTTGATGCGAAAGCATATTATGAGATGACCGATTTATCAATGTTTATTCCACCATTAACAAGAATGGTTGATTTGGATGTTGATTTTAACCAGTTAAAAAATGCCGTTGAAAAAATACCTTCACACACACAAAGTGTTGAAAGAATAATTCAACTAGTCAGTAAAGTAAGCACTGTTGTTTCTGGCGATATGAATCGCAATAAAAGAATTATCACTACAATTGAATCGCGTTCACTCATCCAAACTGCCAATTCTAAAAAAGATTATTCAAGTTATATGAAAAATTAATATGTTATACCTATTAATGATTATTGTGGTTTATTTTTTTCTTAAATGAATTATTTATAAGTGAATTTTTGAATACATAATGAAATTGAACAATATAACTAAGCGTTTTAATTGTCATTTTCCATACGTTTCTGACGATTTTTACGAATTTTTGGACATTTTTCATGGGACAAGTGAGCAATAAACGTTTCTTTGATATTCTTTTCTATCTAAAATTACAAGCTGAAGACTTTTAATGCTGATACAATGATGATAAAACCAACAAATCGGTAAGAAATATGAGATCTTCTGCTTAAAAAAAGGTAAAAATACACTGTATTTTTCATGTGTCAAGCCAAAATTTCAATGCCCCATTGGCTACGGTAAATCGATTTTTTTTTTTGATTTTTTTCGCTTTTTTGTTATATTTGGGCCCCAATTAAGAGGTTTTTTTACCTGGTAGCCGTGAATTTTGAAAAAATGTAATTTTCGAACCACCCTATTGTTCATCTTCAAAAGCAACTTAATACACCATTGAAACTTTTTGATTTATTTGCTATTCATAAGGATATTGGAAATAAATTTCGAGCTGGAACAAAAGGTGCAAATACTGTTGAACGATTTACGGAAAGAGTTCTTTTAGTTAATAAAAATCAACGAACATTATTTAATGATATTAAATTGAATATATCACATGAAATTGCATACAAACCGCCCATTAAATATGATAAAGTTTTTGATTATTGGCATAAAATTTGGCACATCGATCCAACAAATGAAAAACATATTAAGCGTGTCAATGAACAATTAAAAATGATGATCGATGAATATGAAATAATACATGATGCATTCAATGATGAGATTAAAATTGTTGATGATGCTATAACAACTATTAAAAAATACTATGTTATGACGAATGATTTATTTAAAAAAATTCCTAAAATAAAGGACGATGACGTATTAATAGAAACTATTGAAGCTTATATTATGCCATTATTATCAAGAATAAAATTAACCCAAAATGATTTATTAGAAAGCTTGGAAAGAATACATCAATTTCTTATACAATATAATGAAAAACGAATCATTTGGGTTAAATTTCTTGTTGGAATAAAAAAAACATTAAAATCTGATGATGAAACAACAAATATGCAAATGATATTGAAATTTTTCGGAAATTCATGTATTTCAACACCAAAAATTAAATAAATGTTTAAGCTATTGAATGAATAAATTAATGAGAGAATTTTTTCTTGGAATTTTTTTTGATTTTATTTATTATTATTTCCTTTCAATATAGTTAAGAAGGCTTATATTCTAGGATTCTAGAGCTTATTATAGAATAAACAACTATCTATAATATTTCACTCATAAATGAAAAATAAAAATCATTGTAAATTCTTAATTCACAATTTCTTGTAATCCTTTTAAGAAACCATTGCTTGTTGTATCAAGATTTTTTTGGAAAATTTTAATTTGAATGTTCATAAAAGAATTTTCTTCATTTTCGTTTGTATGTGTACAAACGTTAAACTGTTATTCAAAAGCTTTCTTTGCTCAGCAATTTTTTTTCAAACATTTTTACCCAAAAATTTAAGTTCGATCATGTATGGATCTCTTCTTGAAAGTAGATCCATTTTATTTGTTATAAAAAAAAAAACTACGAAGTTCAAAACATTGTGGAATTTATTGAAGTCTAAGAATTATGATATTTTTCTTCTTAGAATTTCATGATAAATTATACGGTATTGCATCGAAAAAAAAAATGAATTTATAACCGGTATTACAAGCAAAAAATTTCCATTGTTTTGTTTTCATCATCTGAGAAAAGGTGTTTTTCTTTTGTTTTTCAAGATGAAACGAATGAATTCATTGTTATTTTTGTTGCTGTCATCGTTCTTGCTGTTAATTCAAGTAAGTTTTGAATAACAACTTTTGTTTAATAAAAAAAATTTTGTTTTCGCCCAAATGCTTACGTAATTTTCTTCCAAAAAAATTTTTCTTTCAAAAGTCAAACAGCAATCATGAAGAGGATCCAACATTTTTAATGTTAATTGAAAAATACTATGCAAAAGCGGCTAAAAATGGAATTCAATTTAGTCCAAGATTGCATTTTATAATTAAGATTCACAATAAAATTGATAGAATACAGGCAAAACTTCAAGAACCAATGAAAACTATAAATTTTGTTACGCTTGATAATGGATTGGAAAAAGTACCATTGGATGCCATAATTGATGGTGCAAATATTCACATACGTTTACGTAGTGAAATAACATTAATTAATATTCGCCAATTAAAAGTAATTCGTACTTCAATTAATAATCTTTTCTATGAAATTGCATATAAACCATGTATAAAATATGATAAAGTTTTTGATGATTGGTATAAAATATGGGAAAAAGATCCAATTGATGAAAAACATTTAAAACGTGTTGAAAATGAACTTCGAATAATGACATCAGAATATGAAGAATTGCATGATAAATTTATTAAAGAAATGAAAACAATTGATTTGGCAATTATTACAATAAACAAATACATTTCATTAATGTATAAATCATGTGAGAGTATTAAACAAACAAAAAATCCAAAACAAGCAATTAAAATCATGGAAAATGAAGTTTTTCAATTTTTAGAAAGAATATTATTAACTCAAACTGATTTAATAGATACACTTCAAGCAACAAGAAAAATTCTAAAAGAATATAATGAAAAACGAGTCATTTGGGTGGAATTTTTAATTGGAATTAGAGGATCATTAACATCAGGGAGGAAAAAAGGAATAATGGAATCAGTGATGTCATTTTTCAGCAATATAATGTGCTGGTCAAATTGTAGTACTGTGACTCATCACTAAAATTCAATTGAAATGTTCAAATAAAACTAGGCAACGTGACATACTGTTCTCCTAATTTGATTTGATTTGATTATAATAGTAAAAATGTAAAGATGGAAATCTTCATTTTTAAAACTATTAATAAAAACTGAAAAATAATTCAATTGAAAAATTGTCTTTTTATTGAAAGGAAAAAAAAGTTATATTTTATTTATGGCATTCACATGAATACAGCAGCATGTGTTGAGTGTTCTCACCGAGCGCGAGCAACCATGAAGCAATATGTCGATGTGAATGTAAAAAAAAGAGCGCTTTGTAAGAGCACTTTACCCATTTTTTCTTTTTTTTATAATGCATATAATATCCGTTTATGAGTTTTAGGTTTTATGCGATTTTTTTTCTTTCGCATGCTCCTTAAACTTGGATTGTGTGAGAGTTTATCGAGTAAAATATTCCCTTTTTTTTCTGTTTTTTTTTTTTTTTGTTTTTTTTTTGAATTTCAATGTGAAGAAAAATGTATTTTCTGAATGGTTGTTGAGCCATTTAGCGCGTTAAAGCTCTTGAAAATAAAAATACAACATTTTCTTGTTGTTTTCATTCGCATCTTAAGTGGAAATCCTAAACGCGATTTGTTTATGATTCATTCACGGAAAAGAGAAAATGTGTGTGTGTGTGTGAAGAGTATTTCCAAATGCAAAAGATGAAAATATTCGAGAAATTTGCACATAAACCATGATGATAAGGTGAATGTTATATTTTTCACTGTCGATTTCACGTCGTGGTTTAATTTAATTCAAATGCATTTGGCATAGAATATGTGACTGATTAAAACTATGGCTGATTCAATTCACAGAGTAAAATATAGGTTTTTTTGTTGCTATTTTTTCGATGTTGGTTTTTTTTTTTGATTTTTTTTTTATTTTTTTTTTTCTTGATATTTATCATGGCAAAGGTAATCGAGTTTAATACATTCTGTCATGTGAGAAAAATAAAATGGGATCTTGATAAATTTTTTTTTATGGATTTTCAAGAGGTAAAGATATGCAAAATATTGCGCATATATGTGAATATGAAATGTGTGCTCACGCTGAGACATACAGAGAAAGGAATGCTGAATGAAAAACCCTGACACACATTCAATATTTATGATTTTCGCAGATTCGCAGATCATCGTTGTTCTAGAAATGAATAGAAAGTGTAATAATATGATTCGATGCTACTACTGTTGCTGATATTGTTAGTATTGCTACTGCTGTTGCTTTTGTTGTTGCCACGACTGTTGTTCAATGGCTGCTGGCATTATTCTACATAAAGTAAACATACAAATAAATTGTGTGGTGCTTTGTGTGTAAACTTGATAAGCGTACAATGAAAGTTTTCCAATGGAAATCAAATAAGAGACAGACACAGATATAGTGAGAGTAAGAGCGAGAGCGAGAGCGAAAGAGAGAGAGTGAGTGAGAGAGAGAGAGAGTGAGTGAGAGTGAGAGAGAGAGTGAGAGAGAGTGTGAGAGAGTGAGAGAGAGAGTGAGAGAGAGTGTGAGAGAGTGAGAGAGAGTGGAAGAGAGTGAAAGAAAGTGAAAGAGAGTGAAAGAAAGTGAAAGAGAGTGAGAGCGAGTGTGAGAGAATGAGAGATAGAGATAGAGATAAAGATAGAAATCATCAAATGTGTGATGCATGAGAACATATGAAAATAGATAGCATTTATTATGATAAAAGTGCAAAAGCAAAATAATATTTCGTAGCACATTATTTACATAATATACCAATGCACAAGCACATTGAAGTATAATGCCATTAAAATATTTAAATATTTTCTACGGGCATTTTTTTTTCTATTCGCAAGAGAGAAAAACAAACATTCGACTCTTCTTCATATCAGCCTGATGCACTTTCAAGCACTACGAGATTACTGAAACATATTTTTTTTATTTGGGGAAAAACAATACGGCGGGGGAAAAAAATTGGGAAGATACTTGAAAAATATTCACATCCCCACATGGTGCACATGAGGCTTATTTATACAATTTCTTGTTATTTTTCTCGATGGCAATATTTAATATTTGGTTTGTTGGTGAATTGGTTTTTTTTTTTCGGCTCTTTCTTTTCCTCTCTCACTTACTGATTCGCCCTCACATACTCTGTCATTCGTTATGACAAACACACATATGCAATATTAAATCATAAAAAAAAAGAAAAAAAAAAATCCTTTGCAGCCACCGGCAAAACACGTCCCATATGAACATACCAAAATGCGTAAGAAAATTAAAGCGAAAAGAGCTTAGTTTAATAGCAAACGATGAATATCATGTGTTAATGTAAATTCACTCGCGTTCGCATCTTGTATTTTATTTATGATGTTTTTTTTTCCTTCTTCTCCACTTTCTCACTCTCTGTACATGTCATTTTCGAAATGTATATTTACACCTGAGGCAATGTTACTTTGCACAAGCGGAAATATGAATGACAGTTTATTTATATGCATATTTTTGAAGCAATTCCAAAACATACGTAACAAAAAAAAAAAAAAAAAAAAAATCTTTCGTCGAATTCGTTTCCGGTCGCTTTGATGCATTGCACATTGCAATGTCATCAATTAATTTTGATTGACTTCGAGAATTTGGATGAAAAAAAAAACATCGTCATTTTTCACAAACTTTGTATGAAATAAGTAAAAATGCATTTGATGGATTCCCAATACACTTGAATCAAATCCATTATTCACTGCCATACATAAAATGTTGCAACCGATTCATGCCATTGGCAAAGACCCTTTACTATTTCTATACCATTTGAATACGTTAAATTGTTGTGTGTCGTCGCGTTCAGATTTAATTCTCTATGGAAAATGTTGAGTTTGATCATTCGCTTTACCAGAATGACAAATTTTCCAAAATAATAAATTGAATGACGGTTTTGCATCCGGTGATGATGACGATGCCGGTTTGTATAATGTATAAATATGTTTATTATAAATACAAAATTCAATGTCTGTATAATAATAGACGGGAACATGGTTTTCTACTTTGTGGCATTGTTAAAAAAGGTAAATTGCATATGATTTGTTGTCGCGAATGTGCGGTGTTTCGTATAAAAAAAATTTTTGCAAATCAAATAATTTGTCTAACTGCAATGAGAACCATTTAAATAAAGGAAAATTGATTTCAAAACAGTTACAACGTATTTGCATTCGTAATTCAAAGAGTTGGAGTGAATTTACATTTTGAGCATACATTTGAAAATCGAATAAAAAATATATTCCCATGTAGTGTTCAATATCCGCTTAACTGACACCGATTCACTGGCCAACTAAATACTGCATATTCTTTGTGTATAGACGCACAGCAATCAAATCAAAGTGTATTCGCCAAAGCAAATTATGCCATTTAACATTAAGTCCAAGAGGGAGTATTACATCGCTGCATCTAATCTCTATTTACTCGATGTTCGATTATTGAGAGACGATTCGATTCTATTGACTCTTATCGAATGGTATTGTCGCCATTGAGCAATTAAATACAAAAAAAAAAAAAAAAAAAAAAAAACGAAAAAACGACGGGAATGTGTACGAATTGAAACAAAGCAGTCATTATACTGACAGTAAATGCATAAAACATACGCATCAAATGAATTCGATTGTTTGAATTGGTGCATTTCAAAAGATACCACATACACTTGGAACGCTTACACTTGAAAACACATACACCGAATACACATACATTGAGTACACATAATATAATTGCATTATAATGTGCTTCTCATTTACTAACCAATTTTACGGTGTCTCGTCGCTGTTTTACGCCTCACAATTTGAATGCATTAGTAAGCATAGTGGACATCAGTACAGCTCATTGAAAACCATCGGTCCCATTCTACTAAGGTTGGTGGTCTTCAGGTTCGAAAATCAAATCAAATGAGCAAATGGAAAACATAAATTCACCATTTAAATCCATTGCATAATAAAGCATTGTAATTAAATAATAGTTTTACGTGTAGACGTTCGCAATGGATTTTCGGGGTTATGTGGTGAATATATATATGTACTGGTGGTACTTTTGTTATTCATTGAGTTTAGGTTTCTGTTTTCGATTGCATTCATTCAACATTTGAACAATGTAAATAGATTTTAGTTGGTGTTTGTTAGTTGGACGACAATTTTGAATGTGTGTGTGTGTGTGTGTGTGTGTGTGTCGCTAAAAGAGAGAAATCAAATAGAAACTGAAAAAGCAACGGCCCGTCATCATTATCATCATCATCGTAGTCATCATTGTGGTTGTCAAAATATTGGCCGGTAAGAGTCAGGTTTAATTTGCATCTACATGCATGTTTTTGATTCTATTAGCTCGAGTCAATTATTAGCGAGTAATTCATGCATTTATGCAGCTCATAAATTTTACATCAAGTCACATTTTATGCACTTTCCATTGGCACAGCACATACGCATAATAGACAACTTTTATTTACACAGCGCTGCACTTTATTTGAACTACATTCGAATAATTAGTGTCAGAGACGCGACTCAAAACAATAAACCGAAAGTTTCAGTCTAAATTCAAAGACCAATAAGAAGAAATGTAACATTAAGAATTATCAAAATTTGAACAAAAAGAAACGAAAAACATAGTCCTTTGATTCAATTATTCAATTTAATTACTTGGAATTCACTTCATTTATTATGCTAATTGAAACTCAAAAATTTATTTAAAAAATTTGTGGAAAAACTTTAAAAAAAAAATCATTGCTCCAATCCAAACATTCATACGATTTGCATGTACATACTTTTCTCGATTCAAAAGTGATGTCGACGTGCATACTACAAACATACACTTCGTGCAGAAAACTAGTAAATTTTATTAAAATTTTCAACATAGTTGCCAGTCAGAGAGCAGATATGAATACGATTTGTACGAAAGCACGTACTTGGCAACTCAGTTAATATGTGAGTCATTTTCATGCCTCGTATAATCTTGATGACGTTCAACTCTGTATCTACAGAAAGTATTCTGCTTACTACACAGAATGTTATTGGCGATTTTCTGTAAACGGTGCAATTTTATGTGATTTCTCTTTTTAAGTTAGTTTTTGTGTGTTTGTGTTTGATCTTGGTTGCATTCTAAGTTGTTACGCAAACATTATTTTGTTGGCATAAAATAATCTCGTTGCAGTTTGAGACAACAACTCTTTGTCATTTTCAATAGGGTATTTCAATAAACCATAGATTCTCTGCAGACAAATATCGTTTCAGACGTTTCGTTCAATTTTTTTTTTTTAATGATATTTTTGTTGTGTTTTTCATTTGCAAACAATTTTATTTATCAAATTAATGAATCGAAAGCATTGAAAAAGTGGTCATGCATTTCTCTTTGTTCTTCGTTATTTTTTCCAGAACAATCAAGATAATGCGGTTTTTTCAACGACGACAACAACAATTATATTATTGATTTTAAATGAAATGATTTATGCTTTTAATATGAAATGGCATAATAAAGTTGTTTGTCGCACCAAACGTCGCCAGTTTGAATGTATGACAAATTCATGACAGAAAATTATGAATGTTCGAGAACAAATGAATGCGTCAGAAAATCGATTCACTCATTTTCACACACTGGTGAATGTACAATGTACAATGTACACAGTGAAATGAATTCCATCACATAAAACGTGTCATTAATTTTTGGGTCATTTCGTTGCTAAACTGCGATCGAATAAATTAGTTTTGTTCTTCATTAAATAAAGCTGCTGGCATTTGTGATGCATATTTTTCTTTTTCTATTTTTTTTTTTTTTTAATATGTTTATATATGGCATTACAATGAATATATAGTCATCGAGTTAACATTATTCATTAGTCAAAAGGCGCCCACATTTTGATTGGTTTTCCATTAACAGAATTAAACCGGAAGCCAACAAATGAAATTTGATATTCGTGTAATTTTCAATTATTTTTTTTCTCTCTCTCTCTCTCTCTCTCTCTCTCTCTCTCTCTCTTCGTCTCCTCTCTTTGTAAAAGTATATATGAATCAAAACATACAAGCATCGAGTTAATCAATTTCGGTGAATAGAAGAATCGAAATTAGTTTTTATTTTTTTTTTTTTTTTTTTGCCAATTTACATGCACGTCCTACGCATATATATATATTCGCAATATATATTCGCATCTCGAGTTAAGATCGAATTGCCGGGCTCCGATTGCTATTTACTGATAAAAATCATGATGAAAATTACTTTGGCAAACTAAATCGAAACGAAAAACGAACATGCCTGGAACTAAGGAAGTGAAAAGTTAGAAAGAAGTGTGGAAACAAAAAGGGGAACAAATGAAAAGGGATAAGGAGAGGAAGAGAGAAAGAAAGAAAGAGAGAGAGTTAGAGAGATAGAGAGAAAGAGAAAGAGAAAGAGAAAAAGAGAGAGAGAGAGTTAGAGAGAGATAGAGCGAGAAAAAGAGAGAAAGAGAAAGAGAAAAAAAGAGAGAGAGAGAGAGAAAGAGAGAGAAAGAGAGAGAAAGAGAAGAGAGAGAGAGAGAGAGAGAGAGAGAGTTAAACAAGAAATGAAAAAAGAAAATGCTATAATACAATTTCAAGACTTGGCAATTTGAAATGTAAGCTTGATAATTCAAAAATGTGTAAATTCTTGTTCACCCATTTGGTGCATTGAGCGCCAATACAAAATGTGCCATGGCCTCCGTCTGTTGATTTTCCATTTTGAGTTTTGAGCTTGTTGAAATTATGCAATTTTGTGCAAATGCCATAAAATAACCATAAATTTTGTGGTGTTGCGAAATTTCTCCCCAAGCACACATACACACACACTCATCGATGTCGAAAATCCAGAAGTTAAATTGAAACCAAAAACGCACTCAAATACACATACACAAAAGATATGCACATTACATTTGAACTTGAGCGATTCAACAACCACATTGAAACAAATAAATGCAATTTATGCACTGATTTCTCAAAAGTTTTTACCCAAGTTCGAGTTGCCTCGAATGGGTTGGTCGATTGGTTGGCTTGTGTTTCCTCATGTTCATTTGTGTCGAGTGTAATCAAATATTCAGATATTATATGTTGGTGGAATCAAGATAATTAAGAATACCAACAGGAAGGCAACTCTGGCATGCCGACTATGTTGATATGCTGTTGTATGTTATTGTTTTTGTTGTTGTTTGCCCATTAAAAATTAAACCATTAATATATGTACAGATCGAAGAATGTCAGTGAATATTCTCAACTGGATATGGGGGAAGGGATAAAATGATGGAAAACTGGTCAAGAAGCAAGCAAACGTTGTAATTTTGCCTTGCAACATATGAAATACCATTTGAAATATGCGTACATCTTTTGGAATTGCACACTCGATTTCACGATCTAGTAATAATTGTTGAATATATCACAACGATAAATCTGATCTAATTAAATTAATGGCAATATGGTTTTTCATTGTATATACGAGAATTTGATACAGATGGAAAATCGACCAAACGAACGGCACACATTCAATGAATAATAACAATGCTTCATCGTATTGATTCAATACCGAACAAATATTCGATAAAATACATTGGAAAATTGTGTGTACAGTGTTGCAAATGAGCAGGTGATCCGCCCACCATTGATTCTCATTGTGATTGAAAAAAAAAACACCAACAGTCAGATTGAAAAAAAAGAGAAAAAAAAAGTCGAAGACGATGACGTCGAATAATAGAATTTGCACATTTCACAACAATACACTTACGGCTCCCTGCCTGTGCAGCTTCACTAAATTTCGTCTTAAATCGATGTTTTTATGTGTTCATTTGTGTGTATGTAAAATGAAACACCGTCAATATTCTCATCTCAATGTCGATAGAATCGTGTGTGTGTGTGTATATGTGCTTCGTTCTTTCATTTCGGCACGTAAATGAACCATGTTCGTTGAAATAACAATGCAGGTCATGCAGCAACAATGATTTTTAATGCTCGATTCTATCTTGAAAATTTTTGGCTGGCAATGCCATCGCATACAATCAAAGCTTACATTAACGCAAACGGAAACGATACACACTCACTCATTCACCCACAGTTGGCTTCTCTCTTTCTTCTACACCGTTTTTTGCTCCATTGTGTCAAGATAAAACCGAAAATCGGTGAAAGATTCACGTACACAGCATCAAGTCGTTCGATTTATATCTGAAAACTGTAAATTTTTATTCCCTTATTTTATGAACGGTATAGATCATTATATCGAAAAATACAATGGTAAACGGCAACAGCCACGAAGCATTACCATCGATTTAATGTATAATTCCCCATCACATCAAATACGTGTCTATGCGTTTTACTGATGAAGGAACCAAAATGATACGGGAAATTGCGCACACACTTTGTCATTGTGTGCGTGAATGTGAATGTGTATGTGCGAATTTGGGAGAGAATGAGTGTATATCTGTTGTTATATTGAATTTTGGCCTCGCAGGCAAACAACTGATTAAGTTGGCGTTTTGTGTTTGTATGAGTGAAAACGAATCCATAGTATTTTTTTATATGGCACAAAGAAATGTGTGTTCATTTGTCTGCAACGACACGAAAATAATCCTAGCAATAGAAAAAAATATATTGTATATATACACAAAGCGCTAAATACATTGACTTACCATCATGTGATGTCTGCGGCAAAAATATTCTTAAGATTGCCTCTTTTTTGCGGCCATTCAACAGCATCTTCTTTAATTCGTAAGTATGTTTTTGAAAAAAAATTTGTGAAAAAAATGTTACAATATTAAATTCCTGATTTTCAGGCTGGGCATTGGATATTGGCACACTCCATTTCCATTTTGTAAGTAGACGGCTTTTCAACTTTTTTTCAAATTGGAAATGTTAACGTCGTTTATATTTCAACATGGCTCAATCAGTGAATGCCAACATATTTGACATGCACGCAAATTCTTTTTCTTCAATCTATCGATCCTCTTGTGCTTGGGGTTTTTTCTTGTTAACAAAATTCATCTTATATTGATTTTGCTTTGTTTTTTTGGTTTTTTTTTTTACTTTGGTTCTTTGTTCGAGAGCACGCACGATGAACAACCAAAAATACCAAATACAAAATTCCAACGCAAAATTTATTATGAATCCACCCCATCACCAAAAGCATTTTGTAATGGTTTTGAAAAAGAAGAAAAAGAAGAAGAGATGCGCATCGAATCCAATACGTATTCTAAATTTGATTCGACATACCGCACGAACGAATGAATTTTAAACGCTGTTGCCGCTTTTCTTTTTCTCGCTCTTTCTCTTTTCCTTTCTTTCTCCATTCTCTCACTCTCTCACCCTTTCTCCCTAACTTTATTTCCTATTTTTCTTTCACATTTCCCTACTCAATATGATTATCGTCGTGGCATGTGGTCACAGCACTTGCTGAATTCCAATGATGTTTATATATAAAGCAAAATGTCGCGGCATACAACTGCCTGTTTACAACGAATTGCATCTATGCAAAAATCCAATCTCAATTTGATTCCACGATATACTACGTGTTTTCGATGCAAAAAAAAGAAATTCGAATTGTTATCAATAAAAATGGCATCATTTATTGTCTATACCATGCTTCTCAATTTACAAATCCTAAACTTAATATTTAGTTTCATTTTGTTATTCGCATAAAAAAAAAATAAAGATGAAACATCGTAAAATGATCCCTAGCCTTATATTATGATTATTGCAATATTCATGCATCCATAATTTCCATTTAAAAAAATTACGAAAATGAAATTGTGAATGAAAACGATGCTTTTATGTCGTTGGGTCGATGACAATGGACACATTCCAAAATGAAGACAAAAAACAAAAAAACAAAAAAAAAAAAAAAAAAAAAAAGAGGAAAAAATCAACAACGAAACGAGAATCGTTTTATGCAGAAAACTAAATCATAAGATATAAAACCGAAGAGCGCGTCATTCGGTACAGCCCTCGTGTGCATTGGAGGGTGCGTGCATTGGAATTACAGTAGCAGCATTAAATTTTGAAAGAGCATCTGTTTCGTTCATATCTCATTTCGAAAATAACGATTCAAGACAATGAACTTAACGCAATGATACGTCACACGAACATACACAGAGAGAAAGAGAGAGAGAGAGAGAGAGAGAGAGAGAGAGAGAGAGAGAGAGAGAGGGAGAGAGAGAGAGAGAGACACCAAGTGAGGGATGAGTAAAGATTTTTCGTCATGTTCACAAGAATCAGTCGTTTCTGTTTTTCATACCATTATCGCTCAAAATATGCGCTCCGTATGCTTAAGATGATGATAATGATGATGCCGTTATTGCATTTGGATCTCAACATTTGGTGGCATCATTGGGGAAGGGGAGGAGGGATTAATGAAAAATTGATTTAAATGATATAAAACAACCATTTTCGGTAAGGAAAAGAAAAAAAA
>JAQOWM010000555.1:790000-840000 GCA_029041755.1 Resseliella maxima
AAATTATAATCGGAAAAGCGAATTCGCATTACACAATCACAATTGCATTGAATTTGCAATCAAAGCCAATCATTCCAGAGAGAAAAAAAATCTGAACACACGCACACACACAAAATCTGAATGCGAATAAAAGTTGTGCTCTTTGTAAATGCAAAAAGTTTGAACGTATTCCGGGGCTCGGAACATCGACAATTTCATTCTTCATTTGCTGTTACGGCGTTTGTTTTTTTTTTTCTTTCATTTTGCTCTGTGTTCGAAGTTCATGCTCTTGGTTATCGAATGCTGCTTTTGTCATGCACCAATGAGATGACATTTTCCACTGTGACAGCATAGTAAACCGTTCAATCGAGAACAGAAGTTGCAATTTATTTTCAAGTTTTCTCCATAAAATGTGTTTCTTTTCGATCATGAATTTTTTTTTTTTTCATTGCTTTTTGTGTGTCATTCGGTTGTTTTGTTGCCAATACAATGCCTTCGTATTCTAGTATAGTGAGAGAAAATGAAAGAAAATATAACATGTTCAACCTTATGTGATGTACTCAATGCTTAACCGTGTATATAGTTGAACACGTATCTTGGATAACTGGGCAACATTTGCTTCGAACATTTTGAACGATTTTCAGTAGGTGGCAAATGAGATAAGGAAATAGTTTTTCTTCGACAATTTTTTTTTTTAGAAACAACAACGCAACGCCAACAAATAACCAATGTAACAAGATAAAATGCTAAGCTGAGAGAGAAAAATTGCATGGAAATAGAAGAAGAGGAAAACAGTGTCATCTACGACAATTTCCATCGATTGCAAATGGAACCAGCTGCACCATAAATTTGAGAAAATGTTATTTTCCATCGAATATAGATCAAGTACCCTTATTTTTATTGTTTTTTTTTTTTCAATATTTTCTTCTTCTCTCTCTCTCTTCTCTCTTTCTCTCGCTCTCTCTCTCTCTCTATCTTTCTCTCTCTCTTTCTCTCTCTCTATCTTTCTCTCTCTCTTTCTCTCTCTCTCTCTTTCTCTCTTTCTTTCTCTCTCTCTCCCTCTGGCTCCTGTATTGTCAGTGTCTAGTTTCCTTGTGGAGTCAGGCGATGAGCATTTTTTTTTTTTTTTTTTTTTTTGCTCTTCGTGCGTGTACATTTGCCTCGAAGGAATAGAATTGTAAATCATTGCACTGAAATTAAAAATTGCTTTAGCTTTTCAGATGAAGAATTTCCAATATCTCTATGTTTCCGTTGTTTTTTCACTTTTTGGCATTTATGAAAATTGGAAAGTTTTGGAAATGAAATGAAATAACCGCATTGCCAAATATTTCAATATATCGGCCATTTCGAATCAATTTTTTGGTTTTCAATTTTTTTTTTTTCAGGTTTTTGTTTTGGTTTTGACATATGTTTGCTTTTAACACTTAGCCAACTTTTATATGATGAATTGCAACGCAAGCGATACTGTTTTTCATTCAACATACAATTGACATCGAAATCGATTTATAATCGAAATGCCATGGGGAATCAAACTTTTATACATCATATTTGTGCCAACAGATAATGATGCAACTTTGATTTGATCTCATATTTATTTCCTCCATTCAAACTGTTTCATTTCTACAAAATCAATTCAACTGCACTTCAAATACAGCGAGAAAAAAAAAAAGAAAAAAATGGATGAAAAAATCGAGAGTAAAAAATCATATCGAACTGTAAAGATCATTTCATCAATCATAACGTTACAAGCGAAATGCATTTACGCCGGAAAAAGATAAATTATTTGCCAAGAATTATTTTAATGGAAATTCCGATTCCGAAGAAAATGGAATTACATTTCTTCTGTTTTCTGTAAATAATTTCAACAAATTCGAATTTTCAGTAAAAATTATATGACACTTGAATGGCAACTGGGTTTACTTGGATAATGTACTTATTCTTTAGCCAGTAATAAGTTTTTGGCTTGCTTGAAAATGGCACACAATTTATTTAAAAACTTTAAATAGAAGAAATGTTTCCATTTCATAATGGAAATCTTGATTTGGCATCAAAACGACATATCATTTCGAAAAATCATCTTGAAAATCCTTATGATTCAATTGAGTTCATGCCAAAGTATACCATTTTTTTTAGTTACAAAATTGTCATAACCATCAGTTTTTACAACAATATTGAATATTGGAGCGTCAGGCGACTTACTAATTGACTTCATTTTTATGATGTCTCCATATGCTATAAGAAAGTGAACATATTATTGTTAAATTCCATTCAATCAATTTGAAAATATTGATCTATTGTTTGATTCGTATTGTCTGACCATTTTGTGATATTTTTTCTCCTAAATAATGCATCACCAATGGAAATGGTGCCTTTATAACAACTAAAGTATAAAGAACATAGAACAAATTAGCTTTTGGTTGAATCATATTGTGGAATAAAGCCAAATGGACACTTGCACCAACACTGTATATTTCAAAAGTCTTTTAAGATTGAATTTTTATCTTAAATTCGAATAATGTTGCTGTTGACCATGTTGCAATTGGATGCGCTAAATTTGGTAGAAGAACTCCAACTAAAAAAATCTTTAATATTCAAAATTTTTTATTCCAAACCATTTTTTATTTTAAACCGAATCGTTAATAACGAAAATTTTTGTTGTTGTAAGTTGATGAGAAAGCAATCTAGACATTTTACTTTGTAAACAAAAGTAAATTGTTTACGCTGTGAATTTCAAATCGAAATATCGATATCTAATCTTGCTAACCCAATCAATCGATCGATTAATGCCTTTAGCTTTAGGAAACGGTCATTCAATGAAAAGCAATCACCTTTTTAATTGTATATATCGCATTTTATTTATTTAAGTCTATCTGCAGACTGATAAATATATTTTATTTGATCACATTATAACGATTATAATTTTGTTATCATCGAAAACAAAAATAGGTTTATTGATTTAATAAAACTAACAATATCAATATCAATATCGGTATGGTATTTGAAAATCGGTATGGTATTGAATTAGTTGAGAGCAATAAAACCGGAAATCCAATTGAGTTCAATTTCTGTCTGTTCGAAAAAAAAAAACATTCAAACTTTTTCGTATATCATTTCATACTTTGGAGGGTAATCGTTGAGCCTTTTAATTTCCTTAAGTTCTTTTTCCATAAAAAGCTTTTGTTTTTGTTCAGCTTTTGCTCTGAAAAAATACAATCAAATTTATTCTTTATATATATATTTTTGTCCATTGACATTAACTTACCCAAGTTTTTCCCACAAAAGATGAATAAGCAAAACAATTGATGTCATTATAACAACTGAAGATGGAAAAATGTTTGCATCATCATTACTGTTATGTTCACTTATTGATTTAGCAATGATCATAACTAAACATATATTTTTATTAAGCAATTCAAGAACAATAGATAAACAATCATCATTTTTCATGTTTAATGTAAGTGACCAAATCCATCCAGTTCCATATAATAAAAGTACCAAAATTAATCCTGGTAAAAGTTGCTAAAATTAAAATTGTTTTTATTTATTTCGATGAATTGCAAAAAATTGTGAATTGAGAGATATATTACAATCCAAGTGAAGATTCCATATAAATATAAATCCATATCGAATTGAATATAGAAGAAATGTTCGTTAAAAATGGCCAATGGTGACAACCATTTAAGTATTTTCCATGAATATTTCACTAATCCAGGATGAATATATTGAAGTATTAAACCAAAACCAAGTGGTATAAAGAAATGATAAATATTTTTCATATATGTATCATGATAGTAGTCCGGTTCGAATTTATATATTATTTTGATGTAGAAGAAATACGCTAATGTTAAAACTAAGAAAGAAATAATGAAAAACATGTTAATTTGCTAAACTTTGTTGTTAAACTTTGTTGCCAAACATATTGTCAACGAAAACTTGAAGGTAATTCTTACCAACGCTCATTATTTTCGTTATTATAGTTATTAAAATTGACAAATCAATGTTTCCATTCAGGATAATTGCCCAATAATTCGATGCATGAAATAGGCTTATAACTGCCAATGCGATACCAAAGAAATATAAACGTTCAGCCGTATTTGATAAATAAACCGTTCCCAGAATATAGCTTGTCTATTCGAATGAAATTTGAATCAGTTTCCATGTAAGGATTAGTCATTTCAGAGATTTTTTTTTTTTTTAGAAAATGTGTGTGACTCACCAATGGCAATATTACGAAATCCAAGAAACATGCTAAGCTTGGTGCGATTGGTTTTCGTAGAATTTCTTTCACTTTTTTCATATTCAATACTATGCCAAAGCATAAATTCATAAATATATGAAAATATTCTTTGAAATACAAATAATGGAAAACATTATCAAGACACATCTTATCGATTAATGCTTGATGAGTGACTTTGATTGCTATATTTTCAAGTAATATTTCTGTTCGATTGCCTCTAGTAATTTCCATAAATATTATAACATTTCCAATGCCAATTGGTTGAACTGTATATTCACCATTAATTTCATCGATGAATTTATTTATAGAAATTGTTTTAATCACTTGAACAATATCAGTATTACTGCTAATAATACGTACAATAACTTGTGAATTTTGTAAATTATCTCGATTGAAATTGTTTATAGAAAATTTTATATTCTGTGGTTCACCCAAAATCATTTCCAATGAAGATGGTTCAAATGTAACGGACAATATGTCTTCTGAACGGGCAAGATGATTCAAAAATGCACAAATCACAAAAAAAATAATCGATAATCGCTTTGAAGCCATTTCGTTTCGCAGCACACTGTTCACAAATTTATTAATTTAATCAAACTTTTTATTCAATTTAAAAAATTCCTCTTAAAAATCAATTTGAACGATTTTTTTTTTGTTGCGCAGTTATTAAAATGACGCGACATTACTTACTGAAAATAATGCACAAATGAAATATATTTGCGGAAATATATATTTGTAAATTGCGATTAACTGGACCTGCAATTTGTTATCACTCGAATTGTGTTATCAATTTTTTTTGTTTTTTTTTTTTTTTTTTCATTGAATCGTGTATTCGTACGATAGCGTCTAATTATAATGTAAAAAATACTACGAATATCATGGTGACGATTGGTTTGATACCATTTATGAATTGAAGAGAATCAACCAATATAAATGTAATATTTATTATGTTGATTACGATAATCATATTTGATAGATTGTTACAAGAATTAAAAATACAGGGAAATTGTTGATTCTGGTCTTCGGTTACTGAATTTAATTTTTCTTTTTATAAAAATTGCAATTAATTTTGACGTTTCATAAAGGGAAAAATAAACAATTCATCGTATCATTTCGTATCGTTAAGCGAATGAAATGAGAATCTGGAATAGAAGAACAAACATTTTGATGATTGTATTTGTACATTTTGATGTTCGAAATAATCTGCGATACGTTCGTATCATTGCCTTGTCGATATATGAAACGAGCGTGTGTCTGTGGCACTGCTATATCATCATCCAATATCTAAAATGTATAAATTGTCATGCATTTTTTCATTCACTAAAAACCTAGCTAAAAACATTAAGAAATTTCTTATTTTTCAAATTAATTTATTATCATTTTCCAATTTTTTCCTCACACAGATTTTATTAAATTTACATTTTTCACATACAAAAAACTAATGTAAATATCTACTGTCTAGCTGTCTACTTTACATAATTACAACTCAGTTAATTCACCGCTTTTTCTCTTTTCTAAAATTGGATGAATTGAATCATTGGCTTTGAATCTGCATTAAGAAATTAGGTAAAATTAGTTAATTTATTTGAATTCAACAGAAGTGAATAAAAAAACAAACCGTTCTCTGACTGCATCAAAGATATCTTGGGCGATCAAAGGAATTGGAATCATGATGATAATTAAATTAGACAAAAAACTATGCAGTTCCGTTTGTGGAAAATAAGAATTTATCAACATAATGTAGGTAACAATGGTCATATTTTTTGTTAAAGCAGCCTTGGCTACTATACATCGTTCATCATGCACATCTCTATGCTTTATTGCCACTAACCATCCAAATATGTATGCAACAAATGGTAAAATGAAGGCCAAACAAAAATACTGAAAAATTAATGATTTATTTGATATTTAATATTCAAGTATTTTTGCAAATTGTTTCATCAAACTTACTGTCCATGTAAATCTTAGTATATCCAATGCAAACATATACCAATTACAAGCAATCATATAAACAATATAGGAAAATACATAAATATATATAATCCATATGATGCTATTTTGAGCAAATTTTATTGAAGATTTATAAAATCGTTGAATTAATGCACCAATAATGAGAGGAATAAGAAAAAAGAGCACATTTATTAAAAATGGTATATATGATTCAGTCAAACTGCCTCTATTGTATACAAAACGTCCGAAAACAAGTACCCATAATGGAACCACCACAGCTGCAAATTATTTAGAAAAAAATAATCAAAAAAAATTGATCAAAAAAATTATGTATTTAAAAATTGATTCAATTCGAATATACAAATTGAATAGAAATATCAAAATTTTCATTATCATATTGTAGAACTCTACAAGTAAAAAAAAGTAAAAAAAAAAAATCAAATTCATTTAAAACTTACCACAAGCAAATATTATATTTATAATGCTTTGTGTAAATGATAAATCAATATCCCCACTGAGAGTAATTGACCAAAAGATCATACCGCTACCCAATAAACTCAATCCGCATATGAATATTGCATATCTCATTTCGTCATCAAATGGAAATAGAATGAGTCCGAATAACCAGCTTACCTTTGAATCAATTCAGCAAAATATTGAATATTTGTGAAAAAAAAAAAAAAAAAAAAAAAAAAAATTCTTACCAATGGAGTGAAAATGAAATTAAAAATGAGTGCAAGACATGGTCTCAATGGATTTTTCAAAGCCGTTTTCACTTTGTCGAATTCCAAAATAATACCAAAATTGATATTCATAATAAAGAAAAAAATATAAACACATATATTAAAATATTGTTGAAAATCGCCGGAAAGTAGACTTTTTCGTATAATATTAAAATGTATTTGTTGTGTTGATCGTTCATCTTGTAATTGTTTATTGTTTAACACAATTTCAACAAATACATTTGCACTGCCAATGAAAATAGCATCAACACTGAATGATCCATTCCATTTATCTTTGATAATTTCATTCAATGGAATAATTTTCAAAACTTGTAAAATGTCAGAATCACTAATAATTCGTATTGTTGCATTTGTTCCAATTAAATTGATTTTATTCAAATTATTTAATGTTAAGCTGATATTTTTTGAGTCACCCATAAACATTGTATAATTTAAATACTCAAAATTTGCTTCCCATCGAATTTCATCTTTGGCATGAATCAACTGGCATAAATATAATGATAAAAACACTCCAATGTAATTCTTTAAACGTTTATTAAACTTCATTCTTCACTCTTTTCTATAAATTTCACTAAATAAACAAAAATGAATCGAATACTTTAGAGACTAAAAATGAATCACAAAACTAATCTCAAAAGTGTTATGCTTTGTCAAATTAACAACATCAAGCATGCGCAATCTTTGCGTTCCGACAACTGTTTTTGTATATATTGCTTGCGCAATCTAACACACTTACATGTACGATTTGTTTTGATGATTGTCGCGTTTTATTTTTATTTTTTTTAACATTCGTTTTATTTTGTATTATAAGTAGAAACTCTGTATAAGTATTTGTTGAATTTACATGTGTATAAAATGTATATGTATGTTAGGTTTCAGTATATTTATATATAAACCAATTTAGATATACACTGCTTAACAATCTGTGAATATATATATATATAAACGCTTCAATTTGAAAAATAACGATGTTTATAGCGATGTTTATAGCGTTGAGTCAACGCCGTTGACTGTTTTATTTCGTACATACAAAACAACTTTCTTATTGTAGAATTAAAATTGTATAAATGTGAATCAGCCACTTAATTGATCAAATCAATAGGTGCTATATTATGCCTGTTCCTATAGATACAAAATGATGGAATTTTATAAAAAAAAAAATATTTAATAAAATTTTACAACAAAACTAACCATATTTTATTCCATGCAAATTGAACCACCATTGGTATTGATGTCAACATATGAACTGTTTTGAGAAACAAATAAGAAAAAAAAAAAAAAGAGAAAAAAAAGAAAAAAAAAAGAAAAAAAAAGAAAAAAAAAAGAAAAAAAAAGAAGAAAAAAAAAAGAAAAAAAAGAAAAAAAGGAAAAAAAGAAAAAAAAGAGAAAAAAAAATTAGATGTGATTGTGACTGCAAATGAATAATAAATATCATCTTATTTTAAATGCAACCTGCACTTGGTATAGTTGATTCAGCAGCGATGGCTAAACAATCATCATAAACTTGTTTATATTTATATGCCAATAACCATCCGGTTAAATATCCACACGGTGATACAATCAATCCAACTAGAATAAGCTGAAATTAAATTGTGATCAAAGGGTCTCATTGATTTTATTCGTAATAAATAAATAAAATCATAAGACCCTTTGGTGTTAAAAGTGATTAATAAATCTCAAAAATACCTTCCAATTACTGCAATTATTTTCAATTACTGTTGCTTGAAAATATACAAAATACAGCACAATATCAAATAGAATGCGAAATCCAATGTAAATCAATGAAATATAGCATAAAATTGGTAACGCAATTTTCTTGTATTGTGGTAAAATATTTTGAATTAAATAGCCAATTGACAGTGGAATAATCACATAAAGTATATTCAAAAATAGTTCGAAGAAATGAATTTCTATTTTCATATTTGTATCACCAATAAACAATATAAACCAACCAAGTGTGAACATCCAAAATGGTTTTAAAACTGCGATAAGAAAAATCAAATTACAATTGAAATAAAAGAAGAAAAAAAAATTATGTATTATCTATTTTTAACTTACGTCCAGCCAATATTGTATTTCCAACGGTCATTAAAATGGATAATTCAATATTACCCTCTGCAACTAGAGTCCATGTATTTGCAAGTACTCCTATTGTACTAATGCCCATTTCAAATATCATTAATTGATAATATACATTATTATATAGCAGCAACAATCCCAACACGTAGCACAACTGATTTGAGGGAATTTCACAATTATTGGCAATCGAAATAATTATTTTGATTGACATGTAGAGTTGTAGAAATTACTAAGTAGAGTTGTTCTCACCAACGGTGCCAGTGCCCAACAACAGAATACCGGAATAATCAGTACATTTGGATGTCGTAAAACAGCTTTAATTTTTGTCTCTTTAATGACAATGCCAAAAAATACGAGCAAAATTACTTGAAAACCGATTTTGAAAGCGTTATGAATAACATCGATGATATTTCGGATATCATCATCGCTATTGCCATCATTATTTTTAGAACCAACACTTCTTGTACACTCATTGCTTTGTTTAACTATAAATTCACTTCCAGCATAGAAAATATTTGATATTTGACAAGGCACATTTTGCTCACTTTTCGACAATTCCAAAATATCAGCTTCGATTATTGATCCAATTACACTTGATTTTTTGTTACAAACAGAAGAATTCCTAAGAAATAAAATAAAATACATTTCGCCATTCTATGTTAGAAAATAACACGTCATACGACGTTTAACGATGTGACATTTGTAAACTTGAGCTTATAATTATTTCAAATGATTGGGTATTTTCAGTGTTTAAGCTGGAAAATTATTCGATTTGTTTTCAATTCAATCTTATCTCTCTCTTTCTCTCTCTCTCTCTCTCTCTCTCTCTCTCTCTCTCTCTCTCTCTTTCTCCCTCTCTCTCTTTCTCTCTCTCTCTTTCTCTTTCTCTTTCTTTCTCTCTCTCTCTCTTTCTCTCTCTCTCCTTCTCTCTCTCTCTCTCTCTCTCTCTCTCTCCCTGTGTGTGTGTGTGTTTTTTTTTATCAAACAGTTGACAATGAATCATTATCTAGAAATTCAAAAGCGATAGCGATACCACATTGATTTGTTATCACACATATTTTTTTTTTTGATTGGAATATTATTCGTAACACATTTGAATGGAACATATGGAAAATGAAAAAAAAAGGCGACACTTATTTGATTTCAATATAGTTGACATTTATTGGATATTTCAATGTAGAAAGAAAAAAATAATCACAAAACAGTTAGCTGAAATCAGTTTCTCTTGTCACATGCAGTGTAAATCTCTTCGAACTGAAAAGAAATTTATTTATTTTTTTTTTTTTTCAATTGAAATATTTTCATGAGAATATCAAAATCCTGAATAAAAGTTAACCTTATTTTGTGCCAAAGGAAATGTGCTATCAATGGCAATGGTGTCATAATGTATATGATATGTGAAAGAAATAAAGCTTCTTCACCAATGGAATAACGTAAATTTGGTTGTAATATTGACATTGTGAATGCTGTATTTTTATTGACTGTTTCAGCAGCAATTGCCAATTGATCTTTGTGTGACTGATGAAATACGTATGCTAAAAACCATGCCAAAACATAGTGTATGATTGTCACAAACAATCCAATCAAAATGTACTGAAATACAACAACAAAAATGTACTGAAATGATTTTTTAACATTTCTTTTTGTAAATTTTGTTTAATTTATTTTCAAGAATTATACGAACCTTCCATGTAAACATGTAAATGACTTTTGGTGCCAACATATCCGTATTAATCAAAAATGAATAAAAAATCGTTCCAAATAAGTATATTGGTGATAGAATTCGTAGAATTTTAAATGAAAATTTAGGAAATCCATCGTAACAACATTGCATCATAGAACCAATGCTAAATGGAATAAATAAATTGAATATATTCCATACAAAATATGATGCATCAATTTCAATATTTTTCGCATTTAATGGTTGGCCCATTGTTAATATCCACAACGGTATTGTGCCTGCATTGGAAAAGATAAATGTTTTATATTTCTTAATTGTGACCCATGTTCGGATCAACTCACCACAAGCCAATAACGTATTTAAAATACTCATTATAATTGATAAGTTGAAATTTCCTCCAAAAGATACCGTCCAAAGATCTGAAACTCCACCAATTAAACATACTCCAATGATGAATAAAACCAAATGCATTGGCCCATTATCCGGGAAAAAGATCAGGCTAAGTACGTAGCTTGACTTTTAATGAAAAAATGTATTTTTTTTTTTTTTTTTTTTTTTGAATTAATTCATTCAGAGCATAAAATCCAATGTAAGTGTTAACATTTTGCTTTTTTTTAATTACTTGAAAATTCTAAATTCCTTACCAATGGTACGAAAATAAAATTACAAAAAAATGAAATGCTCGGTGCAAATGGTTTCTGTAAAATATCTAATATTTCCCGCCAATTGACTGCAACACCGCAAAACATTCGCAAAATAATATAAAAAGCTAATTCAAATTTTTCATAAATATTTGCTGAATTAATACTAATTGTATTTGTGCGAATTGATTTTAAAATCATTTTAGTTGATGATTTTTCTATATTTGATCCATTATTTCGTTGTATTATTTCCACATACACGTTTGCATTTCCAAAATAAATAGGAACAACTGTAAAATTTCCATACCATGTGTCTCTAACGATTTCATTGATTGGAATTATTTTCGATATTTCTAATATATTGGAATCACTAACAATTCGTATTTTTGCATTCAATTTAATTAAATCCATTTTATTTAATTCAATTATTTTTACATTAAATACAATTTTCTCATTCATAATCACATATGGATTGTAAGTGCCAAAAAATGCATCCCACTTAACATTTTCTGCAAATGAAAATGTATTGAAATTTAAAAGCAAAAAATACACAAAAATAGATTTAAATGCATTTAAAACGAACATATTTTGAAACAAAACTTTAACCATCTGTTATGAAATGATAACAATCTGTAATGAAAATATCTGCTAACATTTGATCAAAATTTGCTAAATTGATTCGTCTTTTTATTAGAATATGATTTCACATTATGGCCTTATCAAATTGTTTATGAGTCAGAATGCCGTATATTTGATATGGATTATAAGTCTTTTATCAATGGGATTGGCAACAAATGTTGACACAAAAATATTGTGATTCACTGCGAGAAAAGCTTTAAAAGCACATTAGTTTTACTTTTGTTTCTCTATATTAGAGTGACAATTTCTAAGTTAAATGTCAACTTGGCTTTAGCTTTTTAGATTATGATTATCAAAAAAACTGATAGCAACGATAAAATTCTTGTATTTCATTGCATGGTTGATTGCATGAAATTTGCTTCGAAAACGGTTCTGTTTGATATCATTTATTTAATCCCATTGGATTCAATTTGTTAGTTTTTGTACTGACAGCACACTTTGATCTGACAAACAAAAATGAAAAAAAAAAGAGAGAAAGAGTTTTTTTTTGGTTTTTTTTTTCGTTTCTGATTTTCAATGAGGCGATTCTGGATGCTCAACATTCGTCATTCAGCCTTGATTAAAATTTTATGTGATTCACAATTGTGTGAATGAATCAGAATTTCAGAAAGTCGTAATATATTTCCCCCTTCGGCGTAAATCTACGCCTCTTTCATGCAAAATAACAAAAGGGATAAAAAAAAAAAATGTATATATATAATTTTAATTCCGTGCTGGCAAAATGGTGACAGCCATTGTTGTGAAAGTGTCGATTCGTTTTTTATTAGATGCTTTCTTTTTGACTTGAACATTGTAATTCGCGTCATTTTTTTTTCCTTCTTTCTCTCTTTTTTTTTCCCGTGACGAAACAGATACTGGCATTTCTTTTATCCTCAACTGAGTGCGAGAGAAAAAAATAAAGAAGAAATTGTGAAACTGAGAAGATATTCTCGCCTTTTTATTTTGCGCATTTTCCACTTCATTTGATTCTTTGTCGGCATTTCGCATTGTTAACGTATTTTCGGTTTGCATGTTCGTCGACATCGTCGTCGTCATCGTCATCATTGGAATTTTTATTTATTTTTTTCTTTTTCTTGGTTTTTTTCTGTGTTATTTATCTTGAATTTCGGCTCAGTAACTCATCTCATTCATGTTAAATGTAATGCGATTTATAAAGGGCAATTATATTGCTATTAGAAACAGACTCGGGCATTTTCAAGTTTTTTTTTTTTTTTTTTTTTTTTTTTTTGTTTTATTGTTTTATTTGTCGGCGCCAACACTCGAATAATATCAAATATTGCATTCATTGAAATGCAATTTTTTGGAAACAAAGAACTCATTATTTCTTTTCATGATTATGTGGGTGCTTAGAAAAGTTAAGTATTGAAATTCGATATGAAAATCGTTGAGATAAACAAACCAAAAAAAAAGGCCTGCGTTTGACGTTGCAGTTTTCTGTTTTTTTTTTGTTCTTTCGAAAAATGACCATTGAAAAAGGACCAAAAAAAAAAAAAAAGGAAAAAGCTCTCGTTCTGTCTTTCCATCGACCATAATCAGCACATAAAGCAGACGACAAATGTATTTTAGTTGCGCTTCGTTACGTTCATAATCCTTACAAATTTTGAATGATGAAGGTTACTAAATTCGGGTTAAGCATCAACATCGCTGCTTTACAGACTTATGACAATGAAAAAGATGAAGGAGAGCAAGCAACAAAAAAAAAAAAAAAAAAAAAAAAACGGCAACACAGTTCCAAACCCATTATTATGGAACGTTGAAGATAAGAAAATATTTTCAACGATATTAATGTGTCTGTGTGCATAAATATGGAATAGGGGCTGGCAATGTTCAGCAATTGATCCATGGCAAAAAGAGAGCCCGACTACATTTACAATGTTAATGTTTATGCGTTTAAAAAGGAAATGCGTATTTATCTAATATTTCAAGATTGAGAAGTTGTGACATTGTCAATGTGTATGAACGACGAAGATATTTGTTTGCATTTTTCGCACTGCTCCAATTTATGATGATACACACACACACACAAGCACTCACAATGAGTTTGTGCGAGTTATATCAAATCGTGTTGGATTTTGTTAAGTGTTGAACCATTAATACTTGATGTTAAAATTTTCGCCCAAGAAAACCGCGTTTACTTTAGTCAATCTTTTTTGGTTGGCGCTTAGAAATCCCCAACGCATTCACGATTTTTTTTTTTTTTTTTGAGTAAGAGAGAGAGGTACGAAGAGAGATAGAGAGAGAGGGAGAGAGAGATAGAGAGATAGAGAGAGAGAGAGAGAGAGGGAGAGAGAGAGAGAGAGAAAGATTGAGAGAGAGAGAGAAAGAGAGAAAGAGCAAGAGGGGGAGGGAGGAGAGAGAGAGAGAGAGAGAGAGAGAGAGAGAGATAGAGAGAGAAAAAGAGACAGGGAGAGAGAGAGAGAGAGAGAGAGATAGAGCAATGTAACAATTTTGGTTGTTGAAAATTATGGTTCCATTTTCGTTCATTGATCAACGAAATGAGTGAATATAAAAGCGCAAAAGAGAGAAATCAAGACGAAAGATGGGTAAATGAAGAAAGAGAAAGTGAGAGATTTTTGGGAGCTCAGTTTAACGAAACTGTCGGGATTAATGGTGAAAATCAAATTTATTTCCAATCTACATAACAAATATGCTCGATATTCAAGCAAAATCACCGACTTTATATAAATGACAGTTTTAAATTTAAATTGCTAAATTTATCAAATTTTTCGGTGCGCACACACACACACACACATATACACACACAGCAATCTTGTCTTGAGCCATAAAAACGTTGCGAATGAATGCAAGTCGACAATTGCTGTAGTAGTAAGAGCGTTGACAAAACTCAGATTCTTGTTGTATGGATATGTTTGGTGTTGGTCGTTTCATGTAAGTTTCATAAAATGATTTCATCGACCCGGTTAATTAGACTAATGAAAATGAATTTTGCATTTGTATATGACAATACACGGACAACGATGAAGCGCGTCAAGCTAATTGAAAAATCAAGCAAACGAAACGATTCGTAATTTCAAGCGCAAATGTTGACAATTCCATTTTGATATCGTTGCCATTTATAGCATTTCGCTTCATTACCGGATGACTTTTTTTTTTAATCTTTCGAATTTTCCACCCACATGATTTTATATAAATTAAAAAAAAAAAAAAAAACATACCCCGTTTGACGAGAGATGAGGATAGTCACTGAACATTTCAATGTCGCATATGCTACATGGCAATGAGCACTTTTTAATGGTACGTGTGTTGTTGGATTTATTATTCCGCTCTTCCGATTTCTCGTGCACTAGTAAATCAACCACTTTTCAATGTGCCGAGTTAGAAATGTAATCTTTTGGTTAATGTGTGTGTGTTTGTGTGAGTGTGCCTCTCTATTTCTTTATGTATTTGGTAAAAGGCATCTTTGTTATGGCTGCGGGAAAGAATAGGATGTCGTAAAAAAACTGATATTAAAAGCGTTTGTATTCACATGTGTCATTCAATCAACATCATCCCGAAGCCTTTTTCAATGCAAAATCTAAACACACACACAGGATCATGTGGAAGAGCAAGAGAAATTTGCCTGGTGGGCGACGAAATCCAATCGCTCATTCCAATGAATTTGACTTGCATTGAGTCGCCTTTTGCCGTATATAATCGTTTATGTATGTTTGAAGTTCAATTACTTAGCAAAGTCATCTTATTTACCCTCGTTAGCAGGTGAGGTTCGTTTTCAACTTTCATTTTTCATATTGCATCCAACACTGTTCAATGACAGCAAATGCGCTCACAAGACTCCCTTTCTTTCATTCATTCACTGTATCTTCATCGTTCTGTTACAATATATACGTGTATCACCCACAGTTTACTGTGTGTTTGTGTTTATACTTTCGTAGATGCGTTGATTTTTTTTTTCGCTCCCCAATTTCATCAGCGTATAATAACATTAATGGATGTTTGTGAATTTGCTATGAATTTATCTTAAAGAAAAATGGCGTAAAAAAAAACCAATGCTTCGTCGACATTTTGGATATATGCGTAAATTTTGTGCATCCACAAGTTAAAAGAACTCGACTGCACAGCGAATATATTGAACTTAAAGGGAAAGAAAAAACAACACCATTTGACTGCCAACGGTTTATTCCTGCGGAGAAGAATACGTTCCGGCCGAATTGTCGAAGGTAAAAACAACACCGAAAAAAATGCTAGAGAAAAAGAAAGTCACTTCACTGTGGATGTCATTTCAGGATATTCGACTCTCACTTTTCGGCATCGATTTTTTTCTCTTTCTCTTTCTCTTTCTCTTTCTCTTTCTCTCTCTCTCTCTTTTTTTTTTTCTCTTTCTCTTTCTCTTTCTCTTTCTCTTTCTCTTTCTCTTTCTCTTTCTCTTTCTCTTTCTCTTTCTCTTCCTCTTTCTCTCCCTCTCTCTCGACTGCGTTTGAATATTGTACATGTATAATATTTTGTTATAGTTTGTTTAGCTGGCTACATTTGTGCAAATGTTTTGTTATGCAGGAGAATGCGTTGATTGCCACCATCACCACGTTGATGCTGTTGCTGATGTTTTTGTTTCATATTAAAAAATTTTTTTTTTTCTTTTCGTCTATCAAATCAACACATAGCCATAATATGTGATATAAATTTTTTTTTCTCGGTTATAATAATAAGGCACTCCAAACGAAGCGAGCTAGACGAGTAAAAATGTCATTACCGTTGCAAGTGTGTCTATCGGCGTCTCCTGTTTGCATTCAGTTGTTAAAGTCATGTTGTGTTTTATTTTCATTCTTTCGTTCGTTCGTTCGTTTAAACATAGAGATTTTCATCTATTTCGTTAAATGGTGTATGCTTAAACGTGCACAATTCCTATATGCTACCCTTCATAATAAATACGCACATCATACAAACAAATGTATGAAAAAGAAAAAAAAAAAAACACCTTCATAAATATTATCACAGTAGGCGAGAGCTGGCGCGAGTGACGAAAGCGCTTAATAAAAACGGATGATAGTCTAACTCACCTATACATATACATGCATTTTTGGACTTTTTACGTAAGAAGTCATAAGGCGTACAGTCAGAGAGCCCTTAGAACCAGGGATTTGTACTGGGACAAATTTCTAAGTTAGAACAATGGCCAGGCCATAGCAAGTCTTGTGAGACCTTTGATACATACCGAAATATCTTAAATAGCGATTGGCACATAGTGTAGTCAAAAGTAGGCTTCATTAAATTGAGTTTAAGAGTTTTTTGTGTGTGAGTTTTGAACAGAACGTCACGAAATTCATATCAGCATTTGCTTTCGTCACAAGAATTTACTTCGAAAAAATTATTTTCATTTAACTCACATCACAAGAAACGAAACAAAATAGAAAAGAAAAAAAAGTGACAATAGCAATAACAACGACACTGCACAGTGAGTGAGAGAGAGAGAGAGAGAGAGAGAAGGGAAAAAATGAACGGTTTAAGACGAAATAAAAACAAAAAAAAAACGCATGAAAAATATTATGGAAAATGGAAATTATTGAAGTAGATGAAAGCAGAAAAAAAAAATCGCAATGGGGAAAAATGAGGGAGAAAAATGAATTGGTGAATATCGTTCCGCTTGTACTGTAATCTCGAAGCAACAAGAAAAATCGTTAAATGTACGCAAAAAATGAGCAAAATATTAAAGAAACCAAAAGAAAAAAAAAATAAAACACAAAAATTGCTAAAGAAGCAAATGGCTGCTATTCAAATCTAATTTGGTGTCATTTTGCTTGCAAAATGAGACACTGATACGACCATATCATGTGCCAGAAAATTTGCATGCGCCTACCAATTTGCTTGGATTAAAAATGAAAAAAAAAAAAGGAAAACCAGCAACGGGCGGAATCTACTTATTCATTCAAAATGTGTTGAGAAACCAAGTAATAGGTTGGTTTTGTTGGGCTTGTCATTGGTTCAGTTTAATTAAATGAGACAAAATGCCAGCGGATTTGTCTGATTGCCCCATCGTCCAGATGCAGCGGAATGGCTTCATTTTTGGTTAATGTGCACGTGTCCGTGTCCAAACGACCTTTTTTCTCTCTCACTCTCTCTTTCTCTCTTTTTCTTCCTCTCTCTCTCCTTCTCTCGCTCTCTCCTTCTCTCACTTTCTCCTTCTCTCTCTCTCTCTCCCTCTCTCTCTCTCTCTCTCTCTCTCTCTCTCTCTCTCCTCTCTCTCGCTCTCTCCTTCTCTCACTTTCTCCTTCTCTCTCTCTCTCCTTCTTTCTCTCTCTCTCTCTCCCTCTCCCTCTCCCTCTCTCTATTTCTTTGTATCAATGAAAACTCCACACTTCTAATCATCATTCATCCCATTTTAAAATGGCTTTGAATAAATCCGATCGGAACGGGCATCGGTCGCTTTTCAAAATTACAATATTAAATAATTCCTTTTAACTTTTTGGCCAGCATTAAATTGAAAATAAAATACCAAAACTTTTACACAAACAACAACAACAGCAACAACAAAGATAATTGGATTCAAAGCGAAAATCTCTTTTTTGAAGAGCAAACTTATATCAATGTGTGTGTTGCAAAAACCACTTCCCTATCGATAAACAAACTTTGCTTTTTCTTTTTCTTTTTCTTTTTTCCTTTTCCTCTTCTTCTTCTTCTTTTTCTTCTTCTGTCGATTGTTTGTGTATATATGAAATGGTTGCTTAAGAAATTCGGCAGTTGGTTGTCCCTTTTTATTCATCTCTATATCATCGATATCATGTTCATGTCATCTTGTTAGCTAACAAAGGAACAAGCCGCTACACTTGACCCCTTGCCATTTTCGTTTGAACTCGAAACCGTTTTTCAAACATACATTATACATAAACTATACGATGGCTTCGATAACAATCGGCTCAAAAGAATGAATCACAAACAGCAAGTGAATAAAAAAAAGAGAGAAAAACACAAAGTAGAGAGAAAATGAATAGAGGGCTAGAATATGACCAGAGAGAGAGAGAGAGAGAGAGAGAGAGAGAGAGAGAGAGAGAGAGAGAGAGAGAGAGAGAGAGAGAGAGGGGGGGGGGGGGGGGGGGGGGGGGAGAGAGAGAGAGAGAGAGAGAGAGAGAGAGAGAGAGAGAGAGAGAGAGTGAGTTTGAGAATTGCAAATGAAATTCCGTTGGAAGTTTTTGTGCGATTTCACAAGGCTACACAACGTGAGCTATTTCGATGGTACAACAACGATACAACTGGCTTTAACAATTGCATTTTTGGCAAAATATGTGAATGGACCCCGAAACGTTGTCGTCCCCTCAAAAATAACAACAACCTATATGCCGTATATCTTCTGAAATGCGTATAAATTTTCATTAGAAATGTATATTGTACAATAATGTTATGAGTTTATCTGTTTTCGGCATAGCTATTGCTGACCAAAATGACAACAACAAATATAACAATTGTATGTATGGAATGAATCTTACATGTATTTTGTAGCAATCTCATAGTCTGCATTTCAGTCGAAGGAAAATCAAATCAGCGTCTTAATAACATTATGGTTTGCTAAACAAAATGAAGAAAACAATGCAGAAAAACAAAGAAATCGTTTATACACGCACAAATACAAGACAAGACAAGACAATGAGACAAGGAGAAATAAATCGAAATTCTGTAAACAGTAACTACAGCTAGGGGGGGTTTGGTATAGAGAAGACATTGTAAAAGGAAAACTAAAATTGCGTTTAGATATATTGCTTATTTCAGCCAGATTACTTTACATCCAAACGGTCGAATACATATTTTATGTATTTTTCCTATATTATTCATATTGGCTTGAATCGTTCTATTGCCATTGCTCTTCTGCACGCTCTTGCTCACACTTTCATTCCCATCATTCAGTCTGACTAAGTAGTCTTATTATGAATTGAACGAGGGGAGAGAAAAATTATTCGAACGCATATTTATGTGTATTTTGCCATTTCTTAAGCATACGTTTACGATGACTGCATTCGAAAGGTCACCAACATTTTTTTTTTGTTTTTGTTTCTGCTTTTTCTTTTTTTCTTTTTCTTTAGCAATTTTTCCCGATGATTGTTGAATTTGATTGCCATTTTTCGTGCCTGCCGTTGAATGGCCAATTTTGAGGGAAACATTACCATTTCGCCATTTGTGTTAGTGTTTAGTGGTTTGGACACCATTGCTACTTCAATGGGCCGTGTGCCAAAAAGTACGTGTGATGAAATTTTTCACTTGAATTTCCACAAATGTGATGGTAGTGGTGATTGCAGTGATGGTGGTGATGGTGACGGCAGCCAAAATAAGTTTTTATGCATTGACATGTGCATACACATACTCTTTGATCGCAAGAGGCAGCCAAAGCAGCAAAAATAAGAGATGTGAATTGAATGGGGTGACATTTGGTGTGTTTGTTATGTCAAAAATTTCAAGCAGCATCTCATATTGAGCTCAAATGCAGAATTATTTATTACTTCAACATTGATTATAGTTGTTCAAATCAAGGGACGCATTTCGATTCATTCGCATGGCACTCTTTGAATGCATGGCATATAAACAACATCAAATCGTTTAATGCAGAAACATGGACGAACATTATACAAATATTTTCCTCTTTTTTTTCTCTCTCTCTCTCTTTATATCTCCCTTTTAAATGGGAAACTGTCACTTCTTAAGAAGTGCTCGTTATTGTTTTGTTTCGTTTCGATTCGGAATAGAAGAAATGGCTACCATTTATTCAAACACTTTATGCTTCATCATTTTCACGTATGCTTTTTGATGCTGTCGCATTTTAAGTGTTTGTCTGTCATTGTCATATTAGAAACTTGTTTTGCCCTGTCGCATTTAATTCACACCATTTATACAAATGGGCATACAAACTCTTCAATGTTACATATAAAATATATGACAGAAAAGTCATCATGTGCGCATCCAAAGAGTCAATCGATTTCAGCATCTGAAATATGAACATCTCAAGCAAAAGATTGTCATCTTTGACAATCAAGCACGCATTTATTTGAAATGTGACACAATCATACATTATTTAAAATTCAACATGCATACTCAAATTGTTGGAATAATAGCTTGTCTTGTTGCCACCAATGTCACATACTTAACTTGTGGGAAACTTCATTAAAATATAACATAACATTTAACCGTTTGAGTTAAGAGTTTGAATTCCAACGATTAACCTAAATAAATTCAAAAACCATATTCTTTTACGCATAAAAACCGTTATATTCTGCAAAAAGAAAAAAACTAACAAACAAACAACTGAATTGCCATGAATTGAATTTTAAATTCTTATGCAAAATAACTAATTTTCTTTTGCTAACATTTCTTGCTGTTGCGTTGTTATTGAAATGAAAATACCATTTGTTGACTTGTTTACATGCTGCATTTACTGAATGCGGGTCAATGCAACTGCTGCAATTTAAAATGAACATTAAAAAAAATTACAAGTTTTCTCTTCATTTACATTGTATTCGCAATGCATTTCATAGATAAGAAAACGAAGAACTTAAGACAACGATAAGAAATGCCAGAAATGTTGTTGTTTTGTAAAACTTTTTGATCAAAATTATTTGATATTCACAATGATAAAACCTGATGAATAAATACTTTTGCACAACTGAAAACTATTTTGGTGCATGCATTTGACGGAATACGTTTCGTTTTCAAATTTGAATTCATGTGCTTGTGAAAATTTCTTAAAATTTTTATTTTGTCTTATTTCTCTTAATATTTGCTTTCTCTTTTCATTCTCTCTTCATTCTCTTTTCATTCTCTTTTTCTCTCTTTCTCTCTTTCTATCTTTCTCTCTTTCTCTCTTTCTATCTTTCTATCTTTCAATTTTTCTCTCTTGATCTTTCTCCTTTTCATTTATTTTTGTACTTTTGCCCGGATCAAAACAGCATATTTTATTTGAATGCCATCACTTTTCGGTAGTCATATTTAGTTATGAAAATTGTTCAAAAAACTGAGTAAACTGAGGCGAAATGAATCCAATTTTATGTGAATGAATAAGCTAAACAAGCAAAAACAATATAATTTTCTTGTCATTTAATTGAAAATAACGGGAAGATGTCGAACAAGAAAAAGGAAAACCGTAAGAAAATAATAAATAAACAACGAAAACAACGTCAACCAAAACTTTTATTTCCTGTTCGACATGCTCGAAAATTTCTGAAAAATGGCAAATATGCAAATCGCATTGGCCGAACAACTTCAATTGCACTGGCAGCTATCATTCAGTATTTAACATTGGAGGTTCTTGATTTAACATCGAAAATTGGTTTAAAATTTGGAAAGAGACGTATTCAAGCACGACATATACAGTTGGCACTTCGTTTGGATGACGAACTAAATGACTTATTGGCCCATACAATTGTCGCACAAGGTGGTGTTCTTCCATTGATTTAACAATAAAAATGTGTCAAATTTTTTCAGATAAATTTGATTAAAGAAAATTTTACTCAACATAAATTGTTGCGTGTTATCTGTTAAAATATATTCAGAATATGTTAAAATCTTACAAGTTTACTGAAATCGAATAAATTATTTTAATTAAAATCCCCAAAAACTTGATTTCTTTTTATTCAAATTCAAAATAAAATCGTAGTAATCCTTTTGATTTTGAAATAAAAATACCATCAATTTGGTTTTCACAATATTTTTCTAAATTTTATTCGAAAAACTAAAAAAATTTTCGTCGAAAGTGAAAAAATCAATGAAAAAAAAAACCAAAATAAAATTGTTAAATTTGTTTCAATTGTTTGAAAATTGTTGATTAAATTAATCAAAATGAGTGATGAGACAATGTCTGAAAATGTAGGAAATGATACACAAGCATCTGATGATGAAGATGAACCAATGCCTGAACATAAACCAAAGCAAAAACTGAATAAACCATTGCCTGAATTTAAAGAATATTTACATGGCAAACCATTTATGACAGTGAATAGAATTCATACATATCTAAGTCAAAATTACGATCAACGTATAAGTCGAAAAGCAGCAGCAGCTTTAGTGGGAATCATTCAAAGTGTGATTATAGATTTTTTTGATGATATAAAACAATATTTAACATCATCAGAATCAAAACGTATTTCAGCCCAAAGAATTGCAATTGCAATACAGAATGATGAAGAATATACTAATTTATTGGCAAATGTAAATATTCCAGAAAGTGGAGTATATGGAAAATTTAGTTGTTCATGGAAAATTTTAAACTAAATATCGAGATTTTTAGAAAGAAAAGATTTTACGAAATGTAAAAGTTATTATTATAGTGAAAAGTTGATTTTCACAGAAATATGAATAAATTAACATTTAAATCTCTACAAAGTATTGCACATTGATTTTCTTGTTGCGTTTCGAGCATTTTTTTTTTTATTTTAGAGCCAAATTTTGGTTCTTCTGATCCATTCGAATCATATTAATGAATTCCATTATTGATGGCATATTAAACGCGTGATGAAACAATGTATTCCACTGAAAATGGTCAGATTAACCTTTTATCTAAAAATGTTTCATGAAAAATGATGCAAAATTTCCGAGTTTGGATAAACCTTTGGATGAGCCTAGTCATTTTTGGCTAAATCGATATACAGCAATCACATGAATGGAATTCATCAAATTTAATCGATTATCGTTTACAAAAGGCGATAACGTAAAATTGAGCGAACAAAAAAAAAAAAAAAAAAAAAAAAAATACCTTTGGTTGTCATCCATTTTGGATTTATAGTCGTTGCTCTTTTTTTTTATGATATTTGGTTTTATGGTGTCTGGTCGCATTACATTAATCGTTTTTATATCCTGAGGTGATAAGACACAATGAATAACACGCTTAGCGTTCTTAAATAAATATTAATGATTGGACATTTATGGATATTATTTGTGGTTTGATTTCCCATAAAAATTTGCTCTTGTCGAAAGTTTACGCATCAATGCATAATCCCGGGAAAAAGTATCACGTCTAGCTAATTACGGCCATTGAATGACAAATACAAATCGCATCATGGCAATACAAAAAATACATTGTACATTGGTACGGGCGCTCGGAAAAGCGGATATTTATAGCAAACAATTAAAATTAATCCATCATTTTGTCGGATTTAATGAGCGAAATGTCATTCGCTTGGGCACTAGAATTCCACCATACAAGCAATAGACAATGATATCACAACGCAAAACAAGATCATTACCGAAATGGGGTTTTTTTTTTCTCTTTCTCTTTCTCCTCTTTCTCTTTCTCTCTTTCTCTTTTTCCTTTTTCTCCTCTTTCTCTTTCTTTCTTCCTCTTGAATTTTCTAACATGCGATTTTTGATGATACCCGGATTGAGGGAAAGAGTGACACTTTTTTTTTTGCTGTAATGGAAGCGAAGGCCATGGCATCACATCACATCACATCACATCGCATTGTGTTTGTGTACACAACAATTCATCGTTGTTATTTTTTTTTTTTTTTTTTTTTGTCCCTTATCACCAAATTACGGTTGATGGCCAAGCGACGAGCAAAAGAGCGCTAGTGACACCATTCATTGCTCATAAAGATCCGCAGCAAGTACGCAATGTAATAATAAAAGTACAGTTACACATCAATAAATGTACTGTAGAGCATTGAGACATGCACACTAAATGAACGTAATCTAATCTCATTGTCTTTAGTTTTCTGGTCACGACCGGGTTTTACAAACACTCAAATCTCATTGCACGCCTGCAATACAGAATTGTTTTTGCTAATGCGACTGATGCTTTGGCTTCTGTTTCTGCTACTGATGCTTTTGTTGCTTCTGTGAATCTTTATGTTTCTTTCAGTTGAATTACATCCAAATCGGCAATCGTCCTTTGTATGTGTGTGTGTGTGTGTGTACGCTGTTCTGTCTTTATGGTGACTTAACACTCGAATTCAAGATGCTTCATTTGGACAAAATGTCATGATCCGGTTTCGCATTGGCAAATAAAATCCAAACCAACATGCAGCAATTTCAAAACACAAAAATATCTTGAAATCGATTCTTTTTTTTTCCTTCCATTTTGAATGTCTTAAATCTCTTTTTCCAATTCGCTCTTTTACAATTTTGATCCAGTTTGATATTTCATTTTGTTTAAATCTTTGCCACTTTTAACACGTACTTAGTCTGGCTAAGTTAGCCATATTCAGTACGCATTTCGATTGAAGATTTTCGTTTATTTTTCCTTCGTTTTTTTTCTTTTTTTTTTTTGTTGTTGTTTGGTGTGAGTTTGCATTTATCTCTAACTGTGTTTTCTATGTATTTGTTTGAGCCAAATGTTCATGTGTTCGCTTGGATGACCATTTTACCATTAAAATTCATGTGTAAATCACATCGCGTGTTCTTTTATCGTCTATTCGATTCGCTTCTTTCTTCTTTTCCTCATTTTCTTTTTTTTCTTTTTTTCTTTCCATTCTCGGTTTCTGTTCTATTCTTTTCTTTTTCTATGCCTTTGGTGTTGGCCGATTTTGGCAATGCATTATGGACCCATAAAAAGCATTTCAAAATTGCTACATTCAAGTACATTGCACACATGACATAATCGAAACGAATGAAACAAAGTTTTCAACATTTTCTTTTTCGCTTTTTTTTTTCTTCTTACTTTTGAAAGCATTTTTTATTTTTGTTCTATTTTAAGCCAGTCTTCTAAAATTGTATTGAAAATAAAAACATTTTCCTTTCCTTGATTTCACACTTATCCGAACGGGATTTTATTTCTTTCCATATGAATGTCTCTCTGTTCGGGTTGTCTTTGTGTCAGTATGGTCTATTTTCATTTTAGACCGCATTTAGATGTCCATTGCACATGTTGAGTTTTCACGTCATACTCTTTTGCACCATTTGCCATATCCAAAATTCATAACGAATCGACTAGAAGAATGGAAGAGATGAAGAAAAAAAAAAAACTATTGTGCATTGTGTACGCATTGTCAGATCGGTAATATAATGCCATCGTTACAATGACAGAAACAATACTTTTTCTTCATCTCGTGCAAAGAAAAGATGAAAGAAAAAAAAAAAACAAAACAAACAAACTTTTACTCGCATTTTACTTGACACTTTCGTTTCGTTTTTATATATCGCATGCGATTGCGACAGCAATACTTTACTTTGCTTCAGGTTTTTCCCTTTCTGCTTCTTTGTCGTATATACTCTGTGTTCTCTCTCATTTTGGGTGGAAATCCTGAACAATCAAGTTTATCAAGTGTAGCTTATTATTGCTACAAAGAAGCTTTGCGATGAAAATTGTGTGCATTTTTCCATTTTCTCTCTTTCTTTCTTTCTTTCATTGTTTCTAGTTCTCTCTTTATTTCTCCCTACCTCTCTATTCTCCACTCTCTTCTTTACTCTATATTTCTATGTTTCTTTCTCGGAATAACAACAGAAATGCCAGTTTCACTTGTACATATACCGTTGTTTACCTTTATTAAATATTTGTAAATGGACAGCAACAAATTGAACAAAAAAAAAAAAAATTGTTGCTTCATGTATATAACTTTTCTTCTCCACAACAAATTGGCAAAAGATGTAGGAAAAAAAAAAAATTGGCGACTGCCAACCAACGGTAGAAAAACACGGGGAAAAAGTTTGAATTGCGTAAATGTTTTGTTTGTCGTTGAACAGCTTACAAATGTCAGGTGCAGACAAATATTATTGTTTTGTATGGTGAAAAATACAACACAATTTGACCAAAAAATATCTTTTAAAGCAAAATGGAACGAAATGTTGTGGCAAATAATCGAAAAATATCGATGAATTTGTCTTGTAACGCAAAACTGAAATGAAATGAAATATTTATAATTGTTTCGTCAAGCATAATTTGTTTCGATTGGAGACAGTTTATTCATTTGATTGGAAACAAGAAAAATTACTGATGGAATTAGACAAATGGCGAAAAAAAATGGTAAATAAAGAATTGCGGTGGTAGATAGAATACAATCAAAAAGATGGATAGTCATTTCAAATAAAGCTACTTTTCATATGGAACAAATAATTACATCGCCAATCGATAATAATAATAATTTTGATGTAGATATTGTTTCTTACGATACGATATAATTACAGCTGGTAATTTGTTGGATAGAATAAGAACATAATTTTCGACGAATCACGATACACATAGACGAAAGAAATTGGATAAAGCAAAAACACAACTCCGTCATCCATCCATCCATCTATTCATCTATCCATCCATCCTGTGCTAAAACAACAATAGAGGTAAAATGGATTGAATGTGTATGTATTTGTATGATGAAATTAAATATGAATGTGCGAATATGACGCTGGAGAATTTATTCCCCGGCAATAATAATAATTCATGCGTTATTTTTTTTTTTGTTTGTTTTCTTCCACATGTGAAAAGACATTATCATTGTTATTGAGCAAAGAATTCCTGTTTTTTCCTCTTTTTCTCTCTCTCTCTCTCTCTCGCTCTCTCTCTCTCTCTCTCTCGCTCTCTCTCGCTCTCTCTCGCTCTCTCTCTCGCTCTCTCTCTCTGCTCTCTCTCTCGCTCTCTCTCTCGCTCTCTCTCTCTCTCGCTTTCTCTCTCTCTCTCTCTCCCGCTCGCTTTCATCCGCAACAAGAGATGAAGTTGATGTATCGTTTCATATCATTTTATTTCGTTTCCTTTTGTTTGTCAAACAATAACAATTCATGTGACGGTTTGATGCATTCTACAACGAAGAAGAAACGTAAGAAAAAAAAAAAAAAACAAATCGCAAACGAAAACAATGTCATGACATTTCTCATACATTTACTAACGGCTTTTTTTTTTATTGGATATTTTATTTATGATGTTCACCATTCGAATGCATTATCTAATACTTTTTATGCGAATATTATATGGCTTCAAGACAATGACAATCCTTCACCATTGCGTTTGGTGGATGTTGTCAAGACATGTTTATCATAAACAATCACATAAAATATTTACTATTAACTGAAAGGCCAAAACGTGCAATTCGATGTAATACACTTTATTCAAAAAAAAAAAAAAAAAAAAAAAAAAAACGTATGAAGGTGCATCAAAAATGACTTTTATTGAAAAACTAAACAAAATAGCAGAATAATATTATGAAATTGAGTATAATGTGCAACAAAGTTAACGGTGTCTTCGGTGTTTTCGTTGTGTTCAATGTTATGTTGTCATTGTAAGGGGTGCATTACATAATTGACACATGCTTACATTAATGATTAGATTCATCGGTGTCAGTACATAACCATGGAACTCAAGACGGTTTTCTGAATCAATCAAATTGATTTTTCGAAAATTGCATCGCAAGTAATTTTCACGATGCAATACCAAAATGTCATTTACATGTCAAATGACGCGTATCACTTTATGGTATCATATTGATATATTATGATACCATGTATAATGTCTATTTAATAATTCAAATCTTGTCAATCAGTCTTCAATCTCGTGTAAGGTGTTTATATTTTGTAGAAAATATATTTTTGGTTTTTGTTAATTTCAAACTGTTTAAAATAATTGGTTTTTGAAATTATTATTTCTTTTTATTATCGCCATTTTGATATTAAACCATTAATATTTAATCGATCGTTGATACTGAATATTCGATGCAACTTATGTTTTCACTGAAAATAATAATTTCAAAAATATCATTCTTGGTAATTGTTGCAATATTGAATAGAAGAATTATTTCCATTATGTTTATCAATTACTAATTAGTTGACTCGATAATAGGACAACACTATCCCGTCTGTCGAAGTTGTTTAGCTTGTTTAAATAAGCGAGAAATACGAGAAAAAAACAGCATGAAAGACTGAAAAAAAAAAAATGAAAATTTCAATATAAAATCGTTTCATTGAGTGGTAAAAATAACAATTTACCAATAATTGAAACAATTCTCGATAAAAGCAATTCATATTACAAATCGAATATGCAAATTGCTTCAATTATAATTTCCTCGCGACAAAATAAAATTGGAAATTCTAATTGCAAGTGGAAAAAAATATTGACATTATTTGCTTGTATCGAAAAGTATTTAGCCAGTTTAAGAATCGTATCTTGTTATTTAAATTATACATGGTGCCAATACACAGAGGACATTTGATGTCGTTCCTATGATAAATGATTTGAATTTTTGTTTTTTTTTTTACACTTTGAATGAGTATGAATTGAAAATATATTTTTTATGTAGTCAAGAGGAGCGAATGAATGAATTTTCCCTGGAAATATACATAAACGGTTATGGAACTGACGCTTTTTGATGGAGACATTCGCGGTAGGTCACTAAGAATACGGTCACCATGAACAAAAGACAATGGCCTTGTTTCTTGGAATTTGTCATGCGACAGCTATCATTCGAAACCACCACAATGATGAATAATTGCTTTACGAATGAAATTAAAAGTTAGAAATGCTACGGCATGACAAAGAATAAATTTTATGCAAATGAGAATTTTCAATGACCTAGTATTCGCTGTGTTTCACTTTGATATTGTCATTGTGAACAAAAGCGAAAATGATATAATAATAGATACATTTTTCATTCTGTGCAGGCAACAAATTCTATTGAATCATTATCAAATTTGCACAACATTTCAAGTAGCTAAATTCGAGCACTCTAGGGACTTTTGTTCGATTTTATGCAGTTTTTTTTTTGTTGTTGCTGTAAATTTCGTATTTTGAATCGTTTCAACCCAACATTTATAAGTTTCAAACTGTCACATGCATTTTAAAGTAATGGAGAATGGCATAGTTAAATCAGTAGAAAAGTGAAATTGTTTCAAATCAAAGTAAGCGTATCATTCTTTTGATTGTTCAAAAAAAAAAAAAGAAAAAAAGAAGCGAGTGTTCTATGTAAACACTGAGTGGTGGAAATAGTATTCAATGGAAAAAAGGTTCCTCCATTTGTGAGTTAAAATTGGAAGAAAGATAGATACAGAGAGAAAGAGAGTGAGAGTGACAGTGAGAGAAAGAAAGAGAGAGAGAGATAAAGAGAGAGAGAGATAGAGAAAGAGAGAAAGAGAGAAAGAGAGAGAGAGAGAGAGAGAGAGAGAGAGAGAGACAGAGAAAGAGAGAGAGAGAGAGCGGTACGGGGATGAAATCGAAGAGAAAAAAAAGATATGTAAATTGAGAATGATGTTTGTTTGCACACGAATTGTAAGTTATGAACACAGAGCCATAAGAATATTAGATGAATTGTGTTAAGACAATATGGTTGAATGGTATTTGCGCATCATTGCATAAATATTTGATGGAAAAACCATTTGCTTTCGATATTTCTTCTCTTTTTCTCTTTCTCTTTCTTTTTTTTTCTCCATCTTTATATTCTTCTTTGCGAATACCCAAAGCAGAAAATATCCAACGGCGAAATGTACAGAGACATGTGAAGCGGAACAAAGCTGCTATTTTACCTATTGATTTTTGTTAGCTTTGAACCCAGAGTACAAATCATTTTGGCTGTATGTCTTAGCATATCACGCGGACGACTTGTTAACGAAGCTCAACTAAGCGAAGAAAAGAGCATTGCCGAGGATGCTAACGACCATTTCGATTCTTAAGTTTTTTATTTCACACAAAGCAAGAGAGAGATTGAGAGAGAGAGAGAGAGAGAGAGAGATAGATAGATAGAGAGAGAGGAGAGAGAGAGAGAGAGAGAGAGAGAGAGAGAAAGACAGGCTCATATCGACACATACTCACACTCGAAAACAGAATGAACTTGAAGATGATTACGCCAAAGAAGCAGATACGGAGATAATTTTTGTAGCCAGTGTACCATGAAATTTCCCTTCTGGGTAACAAACATTGGTGAACACACACATGCAAACTGACTCAAGACGATTCATCACGGAGAGGAAATTGTAAGAGCAATCGTTTGCCATTTTGACTCATTCCATTTGAACTTTTCATATAAAATCTCGTCTTGTGCAATTTCGCTCTTTTTCGCTTCGTACACTTTTTTTTTTTGTCTTGAGCAAAGTTTCGATTGCCGTTATTCCAAATCATCATCATCATCATCTTTTTTTTTTTTTTGCATCTACAGTAAGTAAGTAGTTGTCTCTCTTTCCATTGCATTTATGCCGTTATTTGGTTAAGTTCATCTGACAACTACCGTCAAATAATGTTACGTGAGTATTTTAACAATTGCATATTTTTGCACATACATCGCATCGCATCGCATTGTGCCCGTTTCGCACACATGTTGAAATTGTAATCATATATATTTGCTCATAGACCGCGTGTTCTATAGTCGAGGGCATTTATGAAATCCATATCAAATATCACGACAACCGAAGCAAACATTCGTTGACTGAAAATGTTGAATAATAATATTCGAGCATCAAAATGAAAACGAAGAATTATTCGTTTCTTTTTTTTCTCTTTATGCATTGCTTACATTGTAATAATACGAATGTTCCATCGAAATATTGAACGAATGCTGTGAGCTCGGCTTGTATAAAATCATTTCTACCACCCACCCACGAATTCTGTCTTTCTTTTGCTCGTTTTTTTTTTCTTTCTACAATAATAACTTTACTCAATTTCTCACATCGAAAATAGTTGCCATTGTTGCAATCGTCCGCTTTTTCATCCTTGTAAATATTCTTCGCTGTCTTTTCAAATCGCGATCTTGTTGTTTTTCTCACTCTCTTTTTGCTTCGGGTTAATATCCGGGTTTGACAGAATTTGCGATTAGCTCTGTATGTCATGTGTGTGTATGTGTGTGTTTTTTACTTTCATTCACCGATTGAGCAGCAGATTTTTGGTACAAGAAACGATGTAACAAATGTGGAACATCAGCTTACATAATCAGAGTACATCAATCTCGTCAATTCGTAATGTAATCGCTCATCATTTCTTGGTTTCTCTTGTTCTCTTCTCTCGTTCAACTGTTTCTTTTTTGTTCTTCTTCTTTTCATTATTTTTGCTTCAACTTTTTGATCACAAATTCAGTTCCGTGTATTTTACGCTTTGCACATTGCATAAGAAACGAATAGTGTTTTTTTTTTATTCCATTGTTCAAATGTTGTTGTTTTAACGATAGTGATAACATTTATTTCGGGAAATGCATTTTACAAAAGCATTACATTTAGTTGAGCGCATCAACTGTAGATTAGTGAAATGAAAAGCGGATCAACGAAATCCTAACTGACATCCAGCTAATTAAGATGGGATTTTCGGAAAATCTAATTAGTTCTGCAGATATAGAATTTAATATATAGATGGATATAGTTATATTGGGAGATGATGTATTGCAGTCAATGTTGTATGTGCTCTCAATAAATAGTCTTTTGTTTCGATACAGCAAGTACACATATACACAGCGACTGATAAATTCATACATATACACAGAGACTCAAAGAGAGACACCCACATACATAAACATTGACAAAAGAAAGGATTAAATTTACTAGATGCCAGGTAATTGATGAACGTCGAAAAGATTATTGAGTCTGAGTTGTGTGTCTCTTGATGGGAATAAACAGTAAGAAGATTATGGCTCAATTCATCTTTGTAAAAGGGAGCAAAAAACACATTCCAACAATGATAAATTGTATTTGATGCACAAAATTATCAATAATTTACAATGAAGGACGAAAAGTGCTATTTTCTGATGCAGGTCGTCGACTACAATACATTGTATAAAGTGGAATCTGTTCAAGTGCTTTTGCAACATTTCTTTAATTTTTTTTTTCTCATTGAACTGCTTAACGTAGGAAAGTTTTCTTTCCCCATTTACTCTAAAAATAAAATCGAGAAGAGATCGTTGAGTAAAATACCAAAAGATAATTTTCAACTAAGAGATGATTGTATTATTTTTTCTTTCTCTCACTCTCTCTCCCTCTTTCTATCTCTCTCTCTCTCTCAATCTCTCTCTATCTCTCTCTCTCTCTCTCTCTCTCTCTCTCTCTCTCTCTCTCTCTCTCTCTCTCTCTCTCTCTCTCTCTCTCTCTCTCTCTCCTCTCTCTCTCTCTCTCTCTCTCAATCTCTCTCACTTTCTCTCTCTCTCTCTCTCCATCTATCACTCTCTCTCTCTCTATCTTTCCCTCTCCGTATTTTCAACTGATAAAATGGGTTTCATTTGTGCCGAATCAATGCAGCAGAAGTAATTAAGGGAGATTTTTTTTAAGTAGTTGATGTGGTCGTCGTCGTCGTCGTCATCTTCTTGGAAAAGTGGGTCCTTGTGAACGCAATCGTAAAAAGTTGAGAGTAAAACTTCTTAATAATTCGGTTTTGTCCATCGACCGTATCGATAACCAATTCTTTTTGAAATAACACTTGAGACGTTTGTACAGTATGAAAAAGAAGCAAGGCACATGTTTCAAATTACTAGGAAAAATGTTCAAATCACTAAGAAAAATCTTAATAGACGTAAACGATATTCCGTTTGAATTGTCAAGGTTTTTTTTTTTTTTTTTCCTTTTTCCAAGGATTTATGCAACTCTGAGATAAAATATTGCTCAGGCACGACGACGATGGTACGATGGCGACAACAATGGCAACATTGGAGCCAACGCATCAAATCAAGAATCAGCTTTTACTAGCACCAAATAAATCCAGAGACGAAACCAAACGAAAGCACCGAAGAAAATTAACTTTGTTTTGCTTGATGCTTGAGGCTATCAGTGAATTGAATCAAATTACTTTGCGTATTTATTTTCGTTTGCCACGTTCAAACCAGTGCGAATGCGATAGAGCATTTGATTGTGAATAAAATTCCATGGATTGGATGGTAAATTCAATTCGATCGCAACATTTTTTCTTCCGGCTTTCCCGTCAAAAACGTTTCCTGGGTGGGGGGGGAAGGGGGGGGGGGGGGGGGGGGCCCTCCCCTGCCATGGGTTTCCTTACTTTTTATCGCTTAACAGCGATTTTTTTTTCCTCTTTTCCATCTCCATTTGTGCTCCAACTTTTAAATGTTGTGTAAATTATTTTGATTTTTCATACAATTTTTTTTTTTCTTCCTTCATCCATTCGTTCGTTCGTTTGTTGTTATTCTCTGTTTTTATATCTGTTACACCGGATTTACCTTTCCAACTGTAAATGAATCAAGAAAGAAAAAAAAAATGAGCACATTGCGTGCGTAATTTAACGAACACATTTTTATTTTCAAAACAGAGAAGAAAAGAGAGAAAAAGAGAGAACAAAAAAGAGCAGATGAAGAAGTTTAAGCTGTTTGAGTACATGAAAAAACTTATGTTTTGTTATCTCTGCAAAGGCAAAAAAAAAAAGAGCGCCAGCAGTAAATTTATAATGATGCAGGAGCAATGCACACGCTGAAGGGAGACGAAGTCCATGTACAAACTGTGCGATAGAATGGAAAGGGCACATTTGAATATTCGCGCAGATAAGCCACATTTCATTTGTGTAAGTATATGATTTTCTGTTCTTTTTTTTTTTTGCATTGTTTTCCACTTTTTTCTCACTCTTGCTCGTTTAATGTAATTCAAGTCAAAAAAAATTATGTGTCGGCAACATACAAAAGAGTGTTAAAGAAACAGTAAAAGTGTTTGTCGGTTGTTGCCAAAGATGAAAAAGTATTAAACTTTACGGATGGGGGAAAAAAGTACTTATGATAAGCACTTTCTTCACTTTAAAGGTAAGAGAAAACGGAAAGGCCATCGATTTGGAAAAATAATTTTCAAATATTCGTGTGCGATTTGTTAAAATTGACTTTTTCCATCAGATAAATATAATCGAACAATTTTTGTAAACTTATGACCTTTTTTTCGGTTATTTCAAAATAATACTTATTTTGAAGAGAAAAAAAAATATTGTTAGTCGCGAAGTCCCCCATATTGAATCGGAAGAACACTCGCTACCCTTGAAAAATTTAATTGGTATCGATTTTCTGCGCAATGCAAACAAAGATTGCCGACCAAATGCTTTGTACAAGCTGTCGGCTTCGCATTAAATATTTAACATTTGGGAAAATGACGGCTTGGTTTGCCACATCGATGGCAAACAAAAGAAAACTATGTGTACATTGTTCACACACATACACACATACTCTCTCTCTCTCTCTCTCTCTCTCTCTCTCTATCTCGCATTGCTTCGAATGCAACTTAATTTCATTCCATCAACATTGTGGCTAAAAATGTAAATTGCCTTTTCACTTTGCAATTTACGCATTGGTTAAAATCATCTGACAAGCCAATCCCCGAAAACTGATGTTATTCATTTGCACATTTTCGTTCAGGGTGCAAGCAACTCACAAAACAGATATTAGCTCACTGGCTCACTTCATTTTCTCTCTCTCTCTCTCTCTCTCTCTCTCTCTCTCTCTCTCTCTCTCTCTCTCTCTCTCTCTCTCTCTCTTTCTCTCTCTTTCTCTCTCTTTCTCTCTCTCTCTCTCTCTCTCTCTCTCTCTCTCTCTGTCTCTTTCTGTCTCTCACACACTTTCTCATACATTTTCTTTTACTTTCGAGAGTAAAATGCTATCTTTTTTGTGCACCTCCTGTCTCTTCCTTTATCTCATTCTCACCACACTATATCTCACTCTATCACACTTATTCACTGTCTTTCTGTATGATTAAGTACATACTCGGCAAATAAATGAAAAGTTCTCAGCAGTAGCTTTGCATTTTAGAAGCTGAAAATGGAAAGAAATAAACAAACAGAAATGAAATAAAGGCACTTGCATTATGCGCTCATCTGGTTTGTTTGAAATCAGAAACGACTTTTGTGGAACGTGAGTGTGCATAAAATGCGCTTCGATTTTCGTAGGGGAGTTTGTAATGCACATAGCACATTTTTTGTTTTTTTTTTTTCGTATTTTATTTTCTTTATTTTTCCTTCGTTTTTCTCCACATTTCACAATGTGTGACGGGAAGAATGTTTAGAGATTTGGTTTTTGTCTGATGATTTAACGCATTTCAGTTGTGATAATTAAGGATTACAACACTTTCGTCGATGATTTCAGTTGTGTTTGGTTGGATGACTGTGCAAGAACGGTAACGGTGGAGTAGTGTTTTCAATTTGTGTACCGCCATCTGGTGAATTTCGTTATCATTTTACAGTTTTGGGGAAAATAATCCGGTTATTTATTCGAGCCGTTTTGCTCCGTCAGTTTTAATTTTATGTTTGTTTTCGGTTTTTAGTTTTTGGTTTTTGACTGTTTTGAATTGTACAATGTGCACAGTGTGCACATATACAAACAAAATTCGTTGCTTTAATGAATGTTGTATTTTGCTGAAAGCCAGCACTTTATCAACACGCATTTCTACCAAACCAGAAAAAAAAAACTTATGCGGCAAATGGATTTATGCTTGGGATTTAGTTGTCTTAAAAACAATTCCTCTTTCAAGTTTTCGCAAACAGGCAAACATTACATACCTTTTTTGCTTCTTTGCATTTCACACACTTCACGTTGTTCATTGTGTACAATAATGTAAGCGCAATGAGCAAGTGAAAGACAGCTTTAACGAATAAACAGAACGAGAATATGAAATTGCGGTTTCAGAGTCACTGCTGGTTACAAGTGCTTCACGACCACGGATCGTTTGTTCGCTTTTCTCCAATGAGAATAATTGTGTGTTTGGTGCGGTTTTTGGTATGCTTTATTTTACTTTTCTCATCTTTGGTAAAACTTCAACGATGATAGTGTTGGCAATTTTAGCCGTTAAACAAACCGGTGCAAATTCACCAGGGATATGATGATCGAATGGGATTTCATTTCGGTAACTATGCTTCGCGATATATATTCAAATAAACATGTTTGAAAATTTAAACATTTTGTATTGCTTTGTTTGCATTGGATAAGAGCCCATTTTTTTTTTTCATTCTCTATGTCTATCTCTCTCTCTCTCTTTCTCTTTCTCTTTCTCTTTCTTTCTCTCTTTCTCTCTCTCTCTCTCTCTCTCTCTCTCTCTCTCCCTCTCTCTCTCTCTCTCTCTCTCTCTCTCTCTCTCTCTCTCTCTCTCTCTCTCTCTCTCTCTCTCTCTCTCTCTCTCTCTCTCTCTTTCACTTAGTCTTCCACAGTCATGTCGCTCATGATTCGTTTCAGCAGTGTTATAATGGCCTATCTGAAAACATAAATAAAAGCGATAAAAATTAAATGTTTTGTACAATATTTCTTTAGCGAAAATGTGCTTTGCTCCAATTCTGTTGGCTCTATGATGCGTCCATGTGTTGTTATACTCCATTTGCGTTTATATGTATTTTATTGCAAAAGTTTTCATTTTTCATTGTACGCGAATATGTCTTAAAGAATAATGTGCTTAACCAGGCCAATATTCATTTGCACAACAACGCATTTCAAAAATGTTCAAATAGCAAAAGAGAGTGAGAGAGGTTGGAAGACGAAGAAAGAAAGTGGCAGTTGCCAATGTTCAAGGAAGTAGTACTACATGCTTTTTCTTTTCCGTTGGTATTAAATTTAAACAGTAATAAAATGCTTAATTTTTAATCACAGCACTGGGAATTCACACACTTGCAAAGATGACGATGACGACGACAACAACAACGACGATGATGATGACGATGCCGACAACGATCGTCTTACGATTTCTCTGGCCTCTATACAATGGTTTGCTTCCAGAAAATTAATTGTGATTGCATATTTCATTTGCATAGCCTAACAAAAGGAGTTGGCAATTTAAAGTCCTCTATGAATGGAATGCAAATAACACATATCAACTCGAGAATCTCATAAAAACACTGCCAATGTTGCAGCAAACAATTAATTAAAACTATAACATCAAACATTGTTTCTTTGAGTTTTTACTTGTAACTTAAAGTATACCGTAAATGTAGGTCGAAAACACTAAGTTTTTCACATCCCAACGGTGCTATAACAATCACACTTATTTCGCGTGAATGAAATGAATCGCTTTACATTCGTAAAAACAAACATATGCACTTGCAAGTTTTTCAATGAGATTTTTTTTTTCATATTTTCATTCATTCTCACACACTTAACCTTATTTCGATTTCAGAAGCAAAGACTTTGTTTAAATACTTTTTGGATGGAATAAAATAAATGTTCGAGTGTATAATTTTCGAAAGTATGCTTATGTATGCATTGTTAACTCAGAAATGGCTTGAAAATTTTCGCTTTAGTTATTGTAATAAAGTAAATGTCTATATATATGACGTGTCTCTTCTAATTTTTCAGCGAAATTAGCTCGTGCTTGGTTGAAAAAATATAATAATAAACTATGATATATAGCACGAAGAGAATCTAAACATGTGATTACTTTGTTTTCTTCAATTAGAGACGCTTTCCAATTGTCCGAAAATATGTTTTTAATTTGGGAAAAAAAGATATTACCACAAATCTATTGAGTAGATCGAGAGGAGAGTATGTTCATCCGACTTTATAGCAAAAAAGGAGAGTAAGTAATTGTAACACTAAAAATGGTTAAAAGAGAGTACGGATTTTACGATTTTGCATTGTATTTAGTATTTAAGTGAACATGCTCTCCTCTTTAGTATATCCTAATTGATGTTTTCCATACTCTCCTTTTTCAAAATTATTTTGAATTTTTTTACATACTCTCCTCTCGATCTACTCAATAGAAATATGAATTAAGATTGACTACAATAATTGTGACATTCAGTAGATTCTCTAATAATATTTGTGATTGTCCCATTCAATGTGGACATTCATTTGGTGCTGATTGCAAGTACTTATTTGTTTAAGCATCGTAATAAATTCGAGTGGATGTCTTATCCAAACATCATTTGTACAGAGCGACCACTTCGCCTCATTCTACTTTTCGCTTCCTCTTTCTCTTTCTCTTTCTCTTTCTCTTTCTCTTTCTCTTTCTCTTTCTCTTTCTCTTTCTCTCTCTCTCTCTCTCTCTCTCTCTCTCACTTTCTCTCTCTCTCTCTCTCTCCCTCCCTCTCTTCCTCTCTCCTTCTCTCACTCCCTCTCTCTCGCTCCGTCTCTCTCTCTCATCTCTCTCTCTCTCTCTCTCTCAATCTCTCTCTCTCTCTCTCTCTCTCTCTCTCTCTCTCTCTGTCTCAAGCATGTGGTAGTGTGTCCGGTTTTCAATCGATTGAATGTGAGATGGCGATTAAATGAGGGCCACACAAAATGTCATACATAAAATTTTCAGTCGAATGGGTCCTTATCAAAATCATAACTAACGATTCGTTTAGAAAAGTGTGCTCAACTCAAATAGAAGTTTGTACCCACATTGAATCGTTCATATCCAATTGACCATCTATGACATCTACAACATAATGCCATAAATTGCTATAAAGAGCGCTGAACTTGTGCTCAATGCTTTTTGAGTATGCGATCCACTTGTGTGCGCTTCTATATCTTGGTTGGTAATATGAAAACACATCTTAATCTCTATTTCATATCATTCTCCACCTTTCACCATAGAAAAAGAAACAAATTTTCTCCACACACACATACACACATATCTATTCGCCAGCGTATTCGAAACGAAAATAATACGAAAAATACCTTTAACCGCTCGAAACGACCGGGATACGAGGAAAAAATAGGAATCAAGCATGAATAAGATAGAAAAAGAAGAAAAAAAAATAATAATAATACATAATACGGAAAAAATATTTATTGCCTTATATTGGCTATTATGAGAGCGAAGAATTTTTCGTTAGACTGCCTTGTACAAGATACAGATGTTAATGGTGTGTACGAAAATCGAACACATTCACAGGCACAAAATCTGAAGACTGAGAATACGGCATGTATCTATATCGTGGTAAGAGACTTAAATGCTAGAATAAACGAATCTTCTTTGGTGGATTGAGTGGAATTTCATATGTGCCACAAGAGAACAAGTGGAAGAGAAAGAAAAAGGGAGAAGCAGAGAGAGAGAGAGAAAGAGAGAGAAAGAGAGAAAGAATGAAGAGGCAAGAGGCTTGCAATGATGGCGACGGTATCAAGTGGTTTCATGAAATATTATTATGATTATTTCTGCACACAAAAGCTGTTTAATGGATTTTCGGTGTTGAGTGAACGACCAAACAGTCGATTGCTCTGGAATAGCCACCGTCGAATATATTTGTTATAAGTACAACAATAAAATAAAATAAAATTACTCGTACAATATGTTACCGGATAAATTTTCCATTTAATTTTTTTTTTTTTTCTCTCATTTCTTTCCTTTTTCATACTTTCCTCATCATTTCGCTTTTCGTACTCATTTCATTTCAACACGTAATGGGTCGCATTTTATTGATGGCGAACACCGATTAATCCGACACATCAATATTGCAAAAAAAAAAGAAAAAAAAAAAGAAAATCGCCCAAGAAATTGCTTTTGTATTGCAATGGCTTAAAGTTTTATGAGACACACTAGCACACGCACACTCACACCCACATGCAGAGAAATCATGCGAGAAATTTATAGGCAATTATTAAAATCTATTAATAAATCGATGCACTTGATTTCATTGCGTATAATTTTTTTCTTTATCCCTGTTTGAGCACACATTTTCGTTTGGCCCAGAGAGATTATGGCATCTTTAATATGAATTTGCTGGCGAAATAGTTGGAAAAAATAAGAAACGTAATTTTTCAAAGTGATGAAACTTGTTTGACTAAACTTTTATCCAAGTTTTACCGTGATTTTTCCAATAGCCAATCACACAAAACTACTTCCCTATTAAAGTCGAAAACCGATTTGATTTGTAAGTTATTTTTTTCCTGTCCCATTGCAAAAGTACATCACTTTGGCAAGTTTGCGCATCATTATGTGTAAGTTGTGTAAGACTTTTGTCTGCGGTGATCCCGGTTTCTATTTACTTTAATGACCATAACGACGAGCAAAATATCAAATGTTTTTGAAACTTTTATATCCATTTTGCCAATACTTTGCAGAAATGTTTTCCATTTTATTTTTTCCTCTATATTCTCTCATGTGCGTTATGATGGTATTTCATCACTAAAGAATTTCAGAATTTCCAAGGGCCAATGATGGATATTTTTCCCACATTATCCTGATTAAATAACGTAAAAGTCTCGACAAACTGAGTTTCTTTTTTTTTTTCTTATCGAAAAGCGCTTCTTTGTTTTGAAATAACGATAACAACTTTACAAAAGCCCGAAGTAAAACTACAACAAGAAGAAAAAGAAAGTGACGAGAGAGGGAGAGAGAGAGAGAGAGAGAGAGAGAGAGAGAGAGAGAGAGAGAGAAAGAGAGAGAGAGAAAGAAAGAGAAAGAGAAAGAGAGAGAGAAAGAGAGATAGAGAGAGAAAGAAAGAAAACATTATGAATCAAAAGAGCGAAATTCCGAAAAGAGGGCAAAAAAAAATAAAAAATTGTAATTCTCAAGAAAAATCTTTTTGAATCACCTTCAAATGAGGAACAGAAGACCAAAGAAAGAAAAAAAAACTATAGCCAGTTTTCCTTTGTGAAGCGAGCAAAAATGTTATTATTATGCAGAAAACCCAGTGAGTAGATCACCTGAACTTTTTCTCTTCGAGCATATATTTTGCGCATATTTTCTGTTTTTTTTTTTTGCGCTCGCTTCTTCGGTTGCAGAAGCTTTGTGATTTAATGCAGATTACCGCACACGAACACTGAATAAGTAAATTAAAAATGTAAAAAAAAAAAGAAAAAAGAAATATGGATCAAAGCTTTTTCCAACATTATGCACAATATATTTCTTTTTCTATTAAAAAAACATGCTACCATTTTTACTGTTTCATTTTTCCATCCGTATCATTTTACGTGGTATGGTCATCTGATTGAGTGTGAGATTCATGAGATTTTACTCTTAATTTCCATACAAAGTCAGCATCATTTGGTTGAAAAAAATGAGAAAAAAAAAAAAACAATTTTGCTATCTCTAGCATAATGAACTTTGGGACTTGTAATCAGTTGTCATTGTTAATGTAAAATTAAATTTTTCGATTCGACAAAATGATTATGAGACTTTAAGGAATAATTTGCGTCTTAATTAGAATTTGAATGGATTTTTTTTTCGTGAAACGAAGACTTCCTCTATCCAATTACAAAAGAAAAACTATTCGAGTGATTAAAAGATTGTTTCTTTTTTTTTTCGTGCGCAAAACGAGAAAAACCAACAGTAAAAATGTAAAAAAAAAAAAAAATTATCTAGACTGAGTTTTAAGTTTGTATGTGCGAGCACAGAGGCAATCGAAACTTTTAAGTGAAAACATTAAAACTGATGTGAGCATCGCGGCAGTGGTATCACAACACGATGGCAGAAAAAAAAATGAAACTAGTTTTATGCACTCGAAACATGGCCTCTAAATCATCGTTCAAGTGTAAAAATAAATATGCACATTGCACACATAGTAAAAGAGAAACGATGGTAAAAGTGCACTATTAAAAATTGGAAATATGGATGGAAAAATGAGGCGCTCAAAATGAAAAGGTACTTTATGATAACGTTGCTTTTAGTTTTTTTCGAAAGCTTTTTCTCTTCACAACATTTTGGGTTCTAAATGAATGGTTTTTTTTTTTTATGCTGTTGGCATTCATACGTGCACTCGATAGCCATTGGATTTGGGATTTTTGAGCAAAGCCAAAGTTAAACGGAAAAAGAGAAAGAGGAAAAGAAACAACGAGGAAAAAAAAACATAAATAAATAAAAAACGGAATCTCAGCCGCACACGAAATGTACACCAGAAGAGCGAAAAATCACTGAACAACTATCAAGTGCTCATCGAGACTGAATAAAGAGAGAAAGCGACCAGAGAGTACAAAGAAAAGGAAACCATTTCCCTCCCTCCCTTCGCCGCAAACAAACGCAAATACACAAAAACTTCCCATATACACACACACACAATGGAAATGATAAATGATATATATACACAGCATGGCAAAAATGCATTGAACACCAAGCGTCAAGAGATAAAGAAAAGAGAGACGGAAACAGAGTTCATAACATTGAGCCAGTGCTTTAGACGAATCAAAGTGAATAAAAATGGAGGAAATGTGAAAATTTACAATAAAATAACATCACAAAAAAAAAAAAAAAAAAATGAAGAAGAAAAAACAAACACCAAAAATTAATCTGAACTGAGTCAAACTGAGTTGCTTTGAAATATTGTAGCGCACTAAAGCGAGTCTGGCAAGCTAAAGCCAATGTTTAAATGCACTTGGTTTTCTCTATTTCTATTTTTATTTTCAGTTCTGTTTTTTTTCTTTTGTAGCTGTACCATTGTGCAATTACATCGAATCGCCCTCCAGAGAGAAAACGAAAGCAAAATTCCATTGAATGAATACACAACGCACGTACACACAAAATACGATTCATTCACGAAATAATTTTTCATTGCTCGAATGCATTGAAAATTTGAATTAGCACCGTTTGTTTTAGTGGCGCATTTCCCTGTCTCAGTTCCATCGCACTTTTTCACTCTCTCTCTCTCTCTTTCTCTCTATCTCTCTCTTTCTCTCTCTCTCTCTACCTCTCTATCTCTCGAATATGAATTTCTACTTCTCCAGTGGGTATTGTTCAATTCGGTTTTATCATTTCAAAATGCAATTGTTCATTCAATGAGTTTATATTTTTGTGTTTAAAGCGAAATGCGCGCTAAAATGGAAAGGTTCAGTGTTTTTTTTATTCACATTTTTGCACTCATAAAATGTTGAGAGAAAGAGTGAGAGAGTGAGAGAGAGAGAGTGAGAGGGTGAGAGAGAGAGAGAGAGAGAGAGAGAGAGAGAGAGAGAGAGAGAGAGTGAGAGAGAGAGAGAGAAAGAGCAAAAAAAAACCAAAGTTTGTCGGCTTTTTGATCATTTATCAATGAGCAAAGTTAGTGTAATTTAGTCGACGCGCTTTTATGCTCTTCGAGTTCGCAATTTAATTACGCTGAAATGCACTCACTAGTTGTAGAAGTACTGAATAATGTGATACGTTTTATGACTGCGGTAAATTGAGCAAATTGACAAATGCACGTCTTAAAAGGATAATGTCATTTAACCATGTTCAATGATTTCCGTTGTGCTTCGATTATTATTCCAATTCAAAATGGTTGTTGTTGACGATGATGATGATGATGATGATGTTGGTAGTTGGTGTAAAGAAACTTATCAAATTAGATTCAACACGATATGTTACAATGATATGATACAATAAGCCATTGATTCAACAATCCGTGCAGATATTCTGAATTTCCTTAATAAATTCGACGCGTTTTATTCGAAAATTCGAAGAAATGAATGGCAATGAGGGAAAATATACACCTTAATTACGGTGTATCACATAAATCGATGGTGGCCGTGTAATTTTTCCATTGTTGATGACGAAGAAATCCCTAAACTCTGGATTAAATAAATGGAATGCTTCTGTAAATGTGTACGCATTTTACGACCATTTCACCATTCAACGACATGCATTGCATTTGCCATATGCTATTCAATGAATGCAATGCTATTTCGTATTTCACATATTGTACATACCAAAATGCTATGCTGAAACGCGTTAAAACCATATACATTTCAATATGGAACATTGAGCTTTGCTAATGCACGCAACTCAAATGGATCGACAAATGATATGATACATTCTCATAAAAGGTGAAAACAAATGAAAACTTTTGCAATGCATCGACCAAGCGAATATTGCAAAATAATGGGAATATAATAATAAAATATAACAAGAGAATAGCAGCAATAAATAAGACGCTGAAGAAGCATATACCCATTTAATGCACACATCAAAGTTGGACAATTGCGAATATACAAAGATGTGTTTGTGTGCAAGCAAGAGCGGCTTTAAGGCCAACAGCATTCGTACTACTGTTTTATACATAGATTTAGTGAGAAAAAGTGAGAAAGAGCCAGAGATGGTGAGGGAGAGGGAGAGGAAGAGAGAGAGAGGGAGAGGGAGAGGAAGAGAGAGAGGGAGAGGGAGAGGAAGAGAGAGAGGGAGAGGGAGAGGGAGAATGATGTAGAAAAGTGTGCATTTATGTAACGGGATTTTCGTAGCAGCATCATCGACAACAGCAGGGAACTAAAGAGTACTATGGTGAATGCCTTAAGAGTGGCAACGAACGTGTGTATTTCAAGCGTGCGACAAAAGCAGCGAGAGAATGAACGCGCACTCTAATAACAATAATCATAATATAGCAACAATAATATCGAAAACAAAGATGAAAACTCAAGTGGTTTTTACCATTGAACATTAATGCCATTTGAAATATGAGAACGAGGATGGAGTGCGTACAAAAGTTAAATAATGGCCTTTCTAATTAAGGCTGACAGTTAAAGTTCGCTCGTATGTTCCCCAAAGTGTGCATGTGTGATGTGAGTGTGAGTGTGAGTGTGAGTGTGGGTGTGGGTGTGGGTGTGTGCGTGTACGAATCATTGTGTCGAAGGGAGAGGAAAAAAGGCAGCATATTTTTATGGATTTCATGTTTCAAGTGTTTATGACTGTTTGCAGATGCCGAGTGCCAAGCATTGTCAAGGCTTATTGTGTTAACTAAGCTTTTTTGTCGGCAATATTTCAAGTATATATTTTCTCAATAAAAATGGTACACATTACACTTGTTTTCACCGACAGTGCAAGAATTGTTTGATTTTTAAATTTATCAAACTTGCACTTAAAATCGATTCAAACAAAGCTCATTTTATTTCCATTGTAAAAGAATTGGTGATGTGGCCAAGTTCAACTTTGTTAAATTTTAAATTATACAAATCAAATGCCGGAACTTTGGTTTTATCGTCGCTTTCCAAACCATTCACTTGGAACAATAAAATTTTATACTTACACACTCAACCAAAAATTAATGTCAGGATATTAAAATCCGTAACCGCCACAATTGTTATAAAAACACAATGCACTGTGTGTGCACAGACAATTTTCATGTTTTTGAATCACGCTCTGTCACTCTTCTTTTTTTTTTTTATATCGGTATGCCAAAGTTAATTTTTGTACATTAGTCTTGACATTTTTTAACAATCACCATTCATTTGATACGTATTATATCTCTCCCCCTTTGAAAGATACGCAGAGTAAATTTACAAACGGAAAAGAGAGACAGAAGCATTAGTTGAGGTGATTTTAAGTAGATCGATATGGAAAATACGAGGCTAAATGGTTGGCTTTTCGACATGGAAATTCAAACGCCCCCCATTGCAGAAAGTGTCGCAACCATTGAAAACTGAAAACAAAAGAGTTTTAGAGATTAATTGAGCCCCATTAAAATTAGATGATGCTGATTAATTGTTGTAATTGTCTCTTTGTTCGCCTCGAGGCTAAGTGGTTAAAAGTGAATCAAACTCTTTTGCTTCCGTACCAACACATAATAACCACTCGATTTTGCAAAGTGAAATTTTCAAAATTCAAAAGTTTTTTTCCCCCAAAAAATTTATCTTCATCGTAATTTTATATCCCTATGCCAATTGGAATGAGAAAATAAAAATTCATTTTAAATCATTTTGATGCGTGAAACAACCAAAACAAAATAATTTGTTTTACTTTTCTAAAGAAATTTTTCCTTACTTTCATTTCTCTTTTGTTCGCGTCTCACTTCTCTTTTGTTGGTGAATGTGTGAGTTTTGCATTGCAATGAACGCCATTGTGTATTTAAGATTGAAAGAAATAGAGGTGGAAGATGAATAGAAAGAATAAAATGAAGAGAGAGAGAGAGAGAGAGAGAGAGAGAGAGAGAGAGAGAGAGAGAGAGGGAAGAAGAGAGAAAGAGTGAGAGAAAGAGTGAGAGAAAGAGAAAGAGAGAGAAAGAGAGAGAAAGAGAGAGAGAGAGAGAGAGAGAGAGAGAGAGAAAGAAAGAGAGAGAGAGAGAGAGAGAGTGAGTGACTAAGAGTGCGTTCGAGGTGTACAATTACTTAGCAGCATTATAATTACAATAACGAGACGATGATTAATGATGTTCTATTTGGTTAATGGTAATGTTGGTTTGACGCAAATACTTCGGAAGTTTACCATCGAAGCTCATTGTGCAAAATTGCTTAATAATAATTCATTGAGAAAAGTAAAAGTGTTGGAAATTCTGTATTTTCATGTCATGCAATCACAAAAGAAAGTCCAAAGCACAATCGATACATTGAATTTGTGTTTTTTTTTTCCAACAGATTTTCAGTACAAAATTGCTGGACAAGTTGCTTTAAGTGATATTGCAATAAATGGTGTTTGATTTCATTTGTTCGTTTCAATGTAGACATCATGAATGCGCACAAACAATTCGATGCGATATATCGATCGATCGAAATGCAGCAACATAATAAAATTACAAATGCGTTGCGAGGGACCGATGACATTAAATAAATGAATGTCGTTTATAAATGGCCCTTGATTGTACATGTCTCACATTTCACCCTTGAACGAAATGCACATTTTCCATTTATTCCCTTTTCGTCTTCTTCTTTTGCACACTTTCTTCACTCTCAATTCGCAACGAAAAAACATTTTCTTCGATTTCTTAACCAATTTCTTCATCAGTTGTTCGTGCAATTCTCTACATTAATTTTATGGATGTACAAACAGAAAGAGAAAAATAAAAGGATGAACGGACAATCAAGTGTGTTTAGTTTGCAGTGTTGTATATACGAAGGTTGCACAATTGACGCCCATTCGATAACTGGGTTTGTTGTTTGTCGCGGTGATTGATTTCGTTGTTCTGATTTTTTTTTTTTTTTTTGTGTTTTCATTTTATTCGCCACTCTTTTTACCTCTCAATTCTCTTGAGAATTCATACGATTGTCATTTCGATGTGTTATTTTTTTTTCTTCATTTGTTGTGTTCGCATAGCCATTCGCATTGATGACGACAACAAAACACGACAATAAAATTGCAACATCCAAAGAGTAAGTGAGATCGAAAAATTTATCGGGCAATTCGGTTCATTTATTATCCACAGTTTTATGTTCAATATAAACATAATTTTGGCATTTTATGTGTGCTTGAATCTAGGTTTGAATCAAAGTGCGAATGCAATCGAATTGAATGGACAAAGTTGATTGCAAGTTGCAAAGCTTAAACCGGATTTCGAACACTTTTTGAGAGTGTTGTATGTGTGTGCGTGTGTGTGTGTATAGAAAAATAAAGTTAAATATCATAAGTTAAGTAAGACAACTGTTTTTCGGTATCACATCGATGCAGACAACAATTGTTCTGTAAATTGCAGAGACTATATTCAAACGATGAAAATGTTGATAGTCGTTGTTAGTATCAAAATGAAAAGGAGTGAACATGCAATGGATTCCGAGCCAATGCAATGAGTAAAACATTGAAAAAAAAAACAACAACGACACACAGTTCGAACTGAGATAAACGGCAAGGCCAACTCGAATGGATATTTATATCGGTAAATTTATTGTATACGCTCTTTCCTCCCGGCTTGGGGTGGAGACACCAAAAACGAGAAATAGCCATGGATACAACAAGAAAGTGCTGATAATATTTTTTTTTCTCTCCTATTGCAATTGCTATCCGAGGGTGGACTGAAGAGTTTGTAGCCGGAGGATAGAACACATAATCTCAAAATAAAATTGAGCAGCTTAACGACAATTTTTATGAGTTTAAATGATAGTTTTAGTTGATTCAAATGGATTTCTCTCTCTTTCTCTCTTTCTTTTCACTTTTATCCCGAAATCCATTTGAAATGGACACTTAGTCACAGCAATGTGTTCAAATGGATTTTATTGTTATCATCTTTTGCATTGAAAAAAAGAGAGCAAAAAAAGACTTGTCGTTTTATGGCAAAAATTGTGCATTGTTCATTGCCATTTTTCCTGAAAATTTCGAAATTTCATCAAGCCAACTATTAATTGAAAGATTGAGTTTCAGCATTGTTCAACACAAAACTTTACACATTTTGCCAAATGAAAAAATAAAAAAAAAAGAAGAAAAAAACAAAAAACCATTCCGATTATCTTTTCACATTCTGCTTGTACTTGTAATGCTCGAAATGACTTGCTCACGTAGATTGCGCGTCTATAATAAATCTACAATTCACCACATAAATTCTACTCTTCCTGTATCATACAGTTTCGTCTATGCTCCCCTTTCAAATTTATATCCAACCTAACAATATATCGAAACTGGCAAATGGAAAAGTTTCAATTTTGTTTTTTTCTTTTTTCATTCATTCATTTTCATTTTGCTTAAATGGCAAGCTCAGCAAGGAATAAAATGTCCAAATTCGGTGTATGGTGGTGTATAAATTAAAAACTAATTAACGCTGGCTCTAATTAGCCCAATGCTAAAGATTGTAAACGAAGAGTATGCGGGACAAGTAAAAGATTGATACCATACCACCGACAATCAACGACATAATACACACAGCAAGTAGAATGAAAAAAAAAGTCATGAGGAATTAATGGAAATTGTGAAAGAAAAAAATCGCGCTGAAATTAAAATGGCATTCGAAATTGTTGGAAAAGCAAATGAGACAAGAGGAGATGGTTGAAAAATTCTTTGGCCAAAACTCAAAACACTGATTCCCAACTGTGTGTTGTTGTGTTTTTTCATTCATTGTGTTGTTTCTGCGTCGATGTGTTTTTTTTTTTCTCCATCAAAAAGCGTAAATGAATGTAAACAACGACAGTGACAAAACAAAAAAATACAACATTTTCGTTGGAAGTTTTGCTCGTTGTTTGTTTCCTCGTCGCTTTATGCATTTGAAATGTTCTTTTTTCTTTTTTTTTTTTTTTGTTTGAAAATAGAAAGTATTCTATCAGTTCTTCTTGATTCATTTGTATTCATTCCGGGTGATATACTTTTTAAATGCACGACTGAATTCTGTAATAGATACAGAATATACCGAAACCAACACTGAAACTGCAACTGAAAATGTTGAGTGTACTCACTGTCAGAGCGAAAAATGCCACCAATGAAAGAAGATTGAAGCCAACGAAAAGCAAGCAGAAGAAGGAGAGAAAAGGTTGGAGAATGGGCGACATGATGTGTTTGTGCAATCGAAAACGGAAAGCAAATGAAAAACTCTCAAAATGTCATTCGTATTTTCCGTTGACTAGTTGAACTTGGCCAAACAAATCGTTTCAGAGGTAGCATAAGCAGTGTAGTGATTCGTGCGCGCATAAGTCAGATTTGTTCAAAAGCATCGAACACGATTTGCTGCTATTCACTTTCCACTTGACTGCTTGAATCGAAATATAGCACCAAATCAAGAGAGAAAAACACAAACGAACGATACAAGGAAAATTGTTGCAAAAAAAAAA